>VMBQ01000781.1:66778-224691 GCA_007657795.1 Dreissena rostriformis
CGTGCGTTAGACTTTTTCTTGTTTACGCGATAAACTCCACAGTTTTCATCCGATTCTTTTCAAACTTGTTCAGTGTCTTTATATTAATGAGGACTCGAACCCTATTGAAAATGGGTTACATTAGACCGTCCGTCCGTGCGTGCGTCGGTGCGTGCGTAAGACTTTTTCTTGTTTACGCGATAAACTCCACAGTTTTCATCTGATTCTTTTCAAACTTGTTCAGTGTCTTTATATTAATGAGGACTCGCACCCTATTGAAAATGGGTAACATCAGAGTAAAAAGTCCAGAATTATCTCCCCTTGAATTTGTATTGGTCCGAGGCGTTTAAGTAGGTTGTTTAATTGGTTGCAATTATTAATTTAAAATTAAATAAAATATAAGCCATCTGATAATTCATTTGGCAAGGATGAAAGGATTTGTGTTTTCAGTATTCCCTTGCATGTTGACTTTCCATTCCATTGACATTCCAGCCAGTAGAGCGATTCAGGCCCTCATGGGCCTCTTGTTAAGTTTGTATGCGTTTTAGTTACATCGATATTTTGACATAAGATACACACATATGGATACAATATTTTCGCTTCGAAGTTTGAGGAATAAGTAACCATAAGTATACAACAACAACAACAACAACATGTATTCAGCATTCAAGCTTATACAAGCTCATAGCCTACAGATAGCAGCTTGATATTTGGCATGCATGAGTATCTCATAGAGCTGCACATTTTAAGTTGTGAAAGGTAAACGTCAAGGTCATCCTTCAAGGTCAAATGTCAAATATATGGGTCGAAATCGCTCAAAAGGGGACATTGTGCATTGTGTTTCACAAACACATCTTGTTTTTCTATTTATTTTCTCCCTCACTTCGTTCGTCCGAAAATAAATAAATTCTATGCTTACTAGCAAAACAAGTGACAACAAACATTACAACAAACACCAAATGTAGAAGGCGGTCCGCTTTTATTGTAGCCGTTTTACCAACAGGATTTATGTAAGTAGACAAGTGCATTTACAAATCATAGTTCTTGCCAATTCAAAACCCAGGGACAAAAATATATTATTCTTAACTATGTAAAACATATTATTGTCACACAAACAAAGCATAAACTCGACAGAAACTCCAATACACATTATTTCTTAAACATGGATGTGTATAAAATGCAACATGACTCGCCCAGGAAAACCAGAAGTAAAACCCTTTTCGAATGTCTAGGGACAAAACTTTGGAAACCTGTGCCCGTTTGTCAAATTTCATGTTTCCGAGTGTTGGGCCACACCCATACTAGTCGACTAGAAAAACTGCAATCTTTAAAACATTACAAATAGGTAAAAAAGAAATCATAAACGCAACAATCAAACGGCATAATTCTACGCGAAAAATGTACAGTTAAACCTGAAATAATACTAATATTCTAAAACTAAAAATGAGTACAATAATTATTGTTACAAATTTATTGAACCACAACGTGCTTTTTCTCCTGTAAGCGGACCTCGAATGACGCTATACCCGCCAACACTCACGAAAATCCCGTGCATTAGTAAACACGCATGTTTATTGAACTGTGTCGAAAAGAATAGCAATTATTTTCTCCCTCACTTCGTTCGTACGAAAATAAAAAAATTCTTTGCTTAGTAGCAAAACAAGTGACAAACATTTACAACAAACACCAAATGTAGAAGGCGGTCCGCTTTTATCGAATAAACAAAGAATAAACTTAAAGTATGTAAATCACATGTTAGCCAAACATGAAAAAAATATCACATCCCAAAACTTTTTGATACTGTTAATTTATTTTTCCAAAAAACTGCAATGAACATATACATCAACCGATGCATCAGATTTCCAACGACCGTGCTTGCTTCTGAGCCGCGTGTCCCAAGCTATGATGTGCTCTCAATTCACCAATACCGTCCCATACACTGCTATGTCCAATATTCTGAAACAATATACATGTATACACATCACATCTAAACATTAATACACATACATTTCACTATCTGAGACAACAGCGCAACAGATCTGAAACATCTGGATATACATGTAGATCACCGTGGATCTTTTCTGAATACGCATCACATCTATACAATGATACACATAAATCTCACACTTTGAGACAACAGCGTATCATATTTGAAACATCTGGATACAGATAACCGTGGATCTTTTCCGAATACACTTCACATCTATACATTGATACACATAAATCTCACACTTTAAGACCGCAGCGTATCATATTTGAAACATCTGGTACAGATCACAGTGGATCTTTTCTGAATACACATCACATATATACAATGATACACATACAATCTCATTCCTTGAGACGAAAAACAAGCTTAATGTATATCACAGCATATATATTACAGCACCTCATAATAAGCCAGTTGCTGGTTTTTCAGAAGAAGAATGACTTGAATATTCATGACAGGGCAAACATACAAAATCATTATACTCATTTATATGGGTATCTGGACCTGCTAGAAGCGGGCTGTTGTGGGATGAAACCTTGTTGGACGTATGGGCAGTCTCTTACCACATGTCCTGTGAGGCGTCAAGCGAAGCACGGTCCGAAGACGACCGGAAGTCGCTGTTGTTGGAGAAAACCTTCTTGATATCGTCTTGACGTAGCCTCTCCAAATATTGCTGAAGGACCACGAACAAACTGCGAAGACGGTTGAATGCTGGAGGCGCCGTAGTCTATGCACCTGCTGCCGACGTCATTAGGCCGGAATCGTCGGTTCCGGTAAGCTCGTTCAATAGCGCTGCGGAGTTTTGCAGCATCGTCGTCATTGTCAGCCAAAGGATGCTCATCGTACTCACGTACTGTGTCCCAGCCATGCTTGTCTGCTTTCTTTAGCAACTTGTTGCGTTGCTGTAGAGCTTGAACCTCTGACCTTATAAGCGATGTAACCTGCTCAACGTCTTGTAAATCACATAATCGTTCAATCTTCCCCAAATTGTCCACTCTCTCCATATTGAAGTAAAACTGGTGCTTTAAACCTTCTTTTCTGAATTGAAAATCTTGATTACTGTGATTATTTGACTTGTTTCCGAAACTAACTGCAAAATGATCAAAAATTAAATCTCTCTGCTTGTCCAAAGCTTTTTCTACTTCCCTGCTGAGCAACGACTGCTCCACAGTCGATGTATTTCTAAAATTACCCGACAAAACTTCTTCATTTTCCGACATTTTTCCAACACAATATCAAACTTTCAATAAATTAATTGAACCACAACGTGCGTTATCTCCTGTAAGCGGACCTCGAATGACGCAATACCCGCCAAAACTCAAGAAAATCCCGTGCATTAGTAAACACGCATGTTTATTGAACTGTGACGAAAAGAATAGCAATGATTATTATTTTAGTGAAGTAACATCTATGTGTTTATTTGTGTGGTTATGCTTGTTATGTCTGTTATTGTCTTATTAGTTTCTGTAAGAAATTTTCCTTTATCGATACTTAAAGTAACAATAAATGTGACAAATCCAATTATAATGCACATAAACTCTTCTAATTTTTACCGGATTTCAGTTACTCTTGCATAAAAAATGATAGAAACACAGCTTAGGTACAACGTTCTCAAGAATTATGGAAGATATGCCCGTTTCATAATTTGAACAAATGTTTACATTTTGCAATTGCCGTACATTTTCGCTATCTCCGATGTTCCTTGGCTTCTTTCGTAGAGTACGCATATATTGACGACGTAGTACAAACAACACAATATTCTCGTAAACAAAGAAAGACAACATGTATGTTATGTTATGTTCGATATAGATTAACGCTTCACTAACCACAGTGATTCGCTGAACAAAGAGTGATCATATAAAATCTACTGTGTCATATTAGGCATAATTAATATTAAGAACGCTTTATTTTAAAGAAAGTGTGACTAAACAAATACAGTTCAAGCACAATATTTACTCATGTAGTGTTTTTGTAAACTAATGACGGAAACTCATACAGAAAATTTAATTTTCGTTAACGAAAATTTATCGTTAGAAATTGATAAAATTATAAAGCGTAACAAACATGAAACGATTGAGTTCTACTGTTGTCGTTATATTTTGTGACACTACAATAACAACGTTCAAAACATGCAAAAATCTGTGAACAAGTCCCTTTAAACATTGTACTACAAACATGTACATGATCTGAAAAGGGAAAATAAATAATAAACATCTGAACATCAAGCATTTGTTATGCTTATAAAATTGCTTCTGGCAAAATGTTAGCGGCTGCGAGGTTAAGGATTTTTTGGTTGTAATCACGTTAATGGCATGATATCAAGCTGTCTTGTACAGTGTTGCAGGCAATCATGACATTTTTATTTCAGTCTTTAGGATTTAATTAAACTAATAAGTTGTCATCCCTTACGGGGATAATTATCAATTTATTCCAGCATTATGAATAATTGATGCTTTAACACAACGCTTCGACACAACGTTTACGAATTATTGACGTCTCAACTCAACGTTTTCCACAACAAATTTAACAATGTACTTTACGTATATATAAAACATAGGGACATCATCGCGTTTTACTCTCGAAGTAAACGCGTGGTCCTTATTGCTTGAAGAAACCCAATGCCTGAGGATCTTCGGAAGGACATAAAGTGACACAACACTTGACAAAATACCTACGACATCAAACAATATGGAGTTCGATGCAGTGGTTCAACTATTTGACGCACGTAGATAACGCATCTGAAGATCAACTATGTCTTTGGTACCTAAGTCGTTATGGAAACTGCCATAGTTAAGACATGTAAGCAGTGTGACCAATTGAAGACGCGAAGGCATTGGACGTGAACGACAACTAAGATGTGCCATGGACAACGCCTGACGTCACAGCCGGTCAACGTCATTGGACCTGTTTTGTTATACCGCTTTATTTCAATTGGCATTTACATTGACTAACAATATCCACACTTGTTAATTTGAGCAGATACATTCGTCCAAATTTTATTTTCACAATTTGCCACCACGTTATGCATAGGCACATTGTTTTTATCAACGATATTGTTGACATCCTTTGGTAGTTCATTACTTAAAAAAGAACGATTTTTATATCACGACATACGCAAATCTTATTTGATAAAAACAATAGTGTTGAGAACACATAACATGTGTGAACCAATGAAGACTGTGAAATTCTAAAAATAATCCACATAATACAATATTCAAATGGAACACATTACATGTGTGAACCAATGAAGACTGTGAAATTCTAAAAATAATCCACATAATACAATATTTAAATGAACATATTACATGTATGAACTAACGAAGACTTTGAAATTCTAAAAATAATCCACATAATACAATATTAAAATGGAACATTTTACATGTGTGAACCAATGAAGACTGTACAATTCTAAAAATAATCCACATAATACAATATTAAAATGGAACATATTACATGTGTGAACCAATAAAGACTGTGAAATTCTAAAAATAATCCACATAATACAATATTAAAATGGAACATATTACATGTGTGAACCAGTGAAGACTGTGAAATTTTAAAAATAATCCCCATAATACAATATTAAATTGGAACATATTACATTTGTGAACCAATAAAGACTGTGAAATTCTAAAAATAATCCACATAATACAATAGTAAAATGGAACATATAACATGTGTGAACCAGCGAAGATTGTTAAATTCTAAAAATAATCCACATAATACAATATTAAAATGGAACATATTACATGTGTGAACCAATGAAGACTGTGAAATTCTAACATGAAAATAAATGCATGTCAAACAATCGCAATTTAAACAGTGAAAGAAAACACACTATACATTGTATTTCTGTATATCTGGGGCAAATTATATTATGTAACATATAATAAATGTAATTTCATTGGAAAGCCTTTGTACAATTTTATTTATAATAAACAAAATATTAACAGATTTGCTCATTTATGTAAAAAGTAAAACACATGATACTTAAACAAACAATAATTCACAATCAAGTCATCGACGTCATCACATACGCCATGTTTACGGCGAATGTGATTTGCCATGTTTATATAGAATGAAATACATTTTTTTGCATAAACAATTTGCATTCTGATTTAAAAAAAATGGATGTTTTGAAGGGGTGGTTTTTTTGCATAACGGTGTGTACCTGTATTTTAAATTAAACAGCAAAACTTGGCACATAACTAAATCAAATCGATTATTATGAAGTTAGACTTTTCAATCTTAAATAAATTCGCCATGCAGAAACCCTGTGCTGAAAGATAAAGTTGGATTAACAGTCGGAAACATCAATAAAAACAGTGATTTGCGCATTTCGGGTAAAAACATAAATATTTGGCAATTCATCGAACGGATGGAATTTTCAATAACGGATGGCATTTTGATTTACCTTCAACGTAAATACTTAAATTATTTCTCCCAACTTGTTTGTTATAGTCATAGACCAGGCGCGTGTACAAGATTTTTGGTTACGCGGGGAGGGGGCGGGGTCAAATATTTAACAATTACCAAACTTTAAACACACATCAAACTGCACAACACATGCAATGGTAACGTGTTATCGGCACATAGACACATTTTACAAAGTCAATGTGTACGTCTGTACGATATACCTTTTACTTTATTATGTGTGCGTCACGAAAACCTTCTGGTAAACAACGGTTTATTCCTAGAAGCAGGTTTTTCTCGGTTAAGTGTATTGTCATTTTTATTGTGTACTTTACGAAACAAAAAAGTAAACGGAAAGGAACAATTGCGAAAAGGTTTCGTTCTACAGAAAAATATTGTTACTTATAAATTACTATTCACATACTTAAATTGATTGAACAAATTCGAACCTATGCTAACAATATTAAGTTTATTTATTTATGTTTAGGATTCACAATTTCTTGTTGTTGCGGGACCCGTAAGTGTCTCGCACGTATCTTGTTGATTAGAATGTTGTGGACTTGGAAAGCGTCGTGTTAAATAAATCTCAATGACATTTCGTCTAGCTGTGTGCGTTATTATTCCATAGATAGACGCTGCATGCTACGCTACATGTTAATCAACGTATTCTGTGGTCAAAGTACAGTCTTGGACTATCTTTCGGAAAACTAAGTAAAATACAATTGGATTATTTTCAAGTAATTGCACAAATAGCCCCTCGTTATCAATTCTACACGGTGTGATATTTTTACAGGAATATACCAACATCCAATGCATGAGGTATATTGTCAGTGTGTCTCAATGTTTTGGGAATATTTTTGAATATCTAAATTTTCGGACACGAAAACAAAGTTAAACTGTCCGAAAACATACTACTATGTTACGGTATATGTAGCTCGAAACACTCTCTTCTTAAGCTTAAATGGAAGGAAATAATATACAAAGTTACCGGGATTTTTTCCTTAAAAAAAGCGACTTTCCCGTATGTCGTGGTTTCTTTTCTCTATGTCACGTTTCTAGGTGGTTGGAGAGATCGGTTAATTGTCAGCATTTTAATAAACCCATATTCCCCATACCATCTAATATAGTGTCAGTTTTATTTCCTAATTTCTGAAAGTTTGCCGGCGAGTGCGCTTGTCGTATAGCGAAACCGTTGGCACAGGGCGAGTTTCGGAAAGTCCGTTCCCCATCCACCGACTCCTGGCGTTTACTTTTTCAGTTTTTCGATGTAAGTCCTTTTTTCGGGAAAATGTTACGATAATATCAGCCGGAAAACATATTTACATTAAGTCCATGTTGCGTTGAAAAAAGTTTGTAATCGATGTATTGTGTTGACAATTTTGCGATGACACGTCTCACTAACGGATGTCTCGTTGTTGGATTGTTGTCGGATTGTGTCGATATAAAACTGCACCTTTAAGCACAGCGAGACCGGTATCTGGGGGAACGAATACTTTCATTTCGGGAAATCTTTGCCGGATAGCTTCCTGAAGAAGTGGAGATTCCGAGTATCCTCCTACCATAAGGATTGTCTCCACACCTGAGGTCGCAGGTTTCTGTAGCAGGTCAGAGATATGTTGCAGTATACTGTCAACTGAGTTCGAAAAGAATGATCGGAAAATGTCGTTGTCCAGACGCAGTTTTTCGTCCACCAGAGTGATCTAAAAAAATATATTCGATAAATAACGCTCAGTTTTCTTTAAAAAAAGACATAGTGCCACACGAAACCAGGAAAGACATGCTTTATTAGAAATGCATTAATTGTTTAAGCTAACATATATTTATACATACCGTTTGCAAATATAGATGAACAACTATGTCACATAATATCAAACACTACATACTTTACTGGCATAATGAGAAGACTGAATAATCTGTATCAAGGGTTGTCCTCTAACGTCATTAACAAGCTTTAGAAACGCCAAAGGAAGTCTGACTGTCATCCGACCATCCGATTTGAAATCAGTCTCTCTTTTTCGTGTTTCAAGTTCACGAGTTAATTCGATGTAGTCTTCCATAAAGTGCTCTTTGAATTGTTTTAACGTTTCTATTCCTAAACAGGTATAACAAAAAAAACATAAAAAAATGAAAATTCGCACACAAGCATTGCACATTGTAAGAAACCACATATAACGTTTAAAACAAACGAATACAACGTTTCAGTTATTATTGTTTTAAAAAGAAAATGAAATTAATGCATACCTATTAACAGCGTTAAAAATTCCCAAAAAGCATTGTCCACCATCGTTCCACCCCATTCTCCACCTGTAGCTGGGTGAAGTTCCTTCAGTTCTCCTCCGCGACAAACTTCATGTACCACCATATCGATAGTTCCGCCTATATTAACACAGTTTATTTAAGTGTCATATTAAGTAAACATATAATCAAGACATTTTTGAATTATATTAAAATATACATTGTTTTGAAATATTCTAGTTTGAAGTTGTATATACCTCCTGCGTCTACGACCATGTATTTTGTTCCTGGTTGGAAAGCCGAAACACAATTTTTTTCATTTTTTTGAACAGGTAATTGTTTATAATACACCGACGCTGCCTCTGGTCCTAATACTATACTCAGGTTCTCCGGTACAATACCAGCCTTTAAAATGAAAGTGACTGTTATACGAAAAATACCTTTTTATATAAAACATTGACATTCTAATACAAATTATACTGTAAAATCGTTTGCGCATGCGCAACAAATGAATCTAAAAAAAAAAAAAGTAATATATGAATATAACATATTATGAACATTATTATAGAATACGTGACAACCCGTTTATGTGCCATATTTCTAACTTCTCAAAGGCACTAGGCCAACGACGTTAGACTAACTCACTACATATTTCCTGTTGTTCATAACTGAACATATTATTAGTATTTGGTATATTGTTACCCTGACATTCATTTAGTAACGTAGAATCTAAAACTAGGTAGGTTGGGCTTTCAATACATAAACTTGACACTTGAAACTTGCAAATTTGATGAAACGTCTATTTATATAATGGCGTTGTACAAAACATATATATGTACATAACATTGATAAAAAAAATAAGAGTGATTGATACTATTATGAAGCATTAATTAAAGGATTAATCATCTAAAATTGTGTGATATAAATAAAAATGCTGTAAGAAACTTAAGCAATAAAACAATGCCGACTACAATATTAAAACACAGTAAGAGTAACATATTATGTAATAGATTGATATAACTAGGGTTAAGACAATAATTCTAATGATATTTTATACAAATGTTTGGTAACATAAAGACACTGTTTTTCAAAACTGAAAAAATACATTTTATGGTTAGTTCCCTTGTAGTTCCCAACATTTAGTTCGATGTTACAGCACAAAACTACTTCAACACTAAATAAATAAATGTCGCTAAATTGTAATATGCTAAGGATTTGCTGTTATGATGTTTAATATGGCCTCATATTACTGAGTTCAGGTATGAGTTCTGAAACTAAGTCCGGGTTCTCAAATGTATTGATCTTCCAGAAAATATCCAATCTTAATTAACAATATTTTCTCTTGCCGGACTTGTCAATGCTTTGCTGCACTGTTTACACTGCAACTATGTAATGATCATAAGATAATACACGGTATTTTGATTCAGACTATAACTGGACATTCAAACAGCGGTAGTCTACCTCGTGTATAAGCAATTTGCTAAGGCGATGCCTAACTTTTCGGCTAAATACACGCGCTACTTGCAACAGCACTGGGAAAATTGGATTACTGGCAAAATCACTGGTTTCATACATTGTAAAATTGTTGACTTCGCAAATCAGTGAAGCTTATCGCTACTACTGATAATTATAATAATATTAATTACAACAACAACAGCAGCAGCAGCAACAACACCAGAAACACAACCAGAACCACCACCACCACCAGCAACAACAACAAATGCAAACAACAACAACAATCTTATAAGTAAAACAACGAAAACATAGAAATAACACATAATATGTATCGCGGATACTTAAGAGGTTAAGTAAGATTAATATTTTACCACATACTTTTTTGTATAATTTTCATACATGCTACAAACCTTTTGAGCAGCAAGTCGCAAGAACTGTTTAGTTGAATCGTCCAATATTGGAGATACTATCAGAACCCATCGGATGTCTTTCGGATCCAGTCCAATGTGTTGCTGTTGCGCCACTGATATTAAGTCTTGCATCATATATCTTAAAATATATGCATTATTTCCATATTTATGTGTTCGTTTTTAATTAAACAAAAAATAACACAAAGAAGCGACTAAATTTGGTACATCCTCCGACAATATTTTGGCAACAAGTAATGAACCGAACATGTTTGGCAACACATTAAGGACTGATCTTAAAGAACTGATTTTTTTTTTCAGAAAAATTGAAAACATAGTTGCGTAAAATGTTAGTGCTTTAACGGGGTATATACAATATTTAAAGAAAATTTGGTTGATATTACAAAACATTTATTTTTTCGAAATAAATTAAATTCAATTTAACACAATCTTAACTTACATTAATATTTTGTCATTTTTATCAAGTTAATTCTGCGCTCAACGTAAGTCAATTAAAATGTTCTCTTCTGTCTTGTTCAATTTGTTGCCGTCATTAAAACGAATCAGTTAATGTTCTACGCTATATGTGATACTATTTTGTTCAACCTTTTCTCGATAATTAGAATAAATACATCATGTCCTTTAACATGATTGTGTGAGAATCAAACCAATTGACGTAGTACATATAACACAGATATATGTAGATCACCATAAGAGTTCTGAGGGATCAATTGTTAATGACGTAGTCGACTTATTACCTGGATAGGAGGAGTTATAGATCATGAGGACATTCTTCAAAATCAACCTCGTAATTGAAAGACTTACACAAACAGAAAACAACCAAGTTGAGTTCCAAGATGAGATAATAACGCTGAGAGATGTTAAATACTACACTTGGTAATCGGGTGTAACATAATTGTATTCTTGATACGAACATGCGTTGTAAGCGGAACATGTAAAAGAGTGGCGATATTCAATGGTTGTTGTCGCTGGATAATTTTCTTTTAAATTATAGTGTATATACTCTGTACATGGCATGCTGCGGCGTACGGTAAAAACGACCAACATTCTGGTAATTGTCTGAGCAAAGTTTGATTATGCCAGTGTGTAACTTGGCAAAATGATAGACCAGCATATATAGTTTTATTTACGCAATTAGGTTTACAAGTATATACGTATACTGTTTTATACAGAACATTATTAAATGTTTATATCAAATCACTGTTATTTGGAGAAAACAACTATATTTATACAATTGATAAAACCTCTCTTAACTTATATATCAATACATTTGACAGCCCACTCCATATTGATTAAGAAAAAACTCATAAGAGTGTAAACATGGATCCCGCATGAGGGCATTGTTGCGAAAAAAGTGTGTGTTTTTTTTTAAACCTGGCGAGTGCAATTTCAAAACAATAAAATAAACCTTCTTTTATTTATTACTAACAGGCATTTATATGAATGTCTCAAACAAAACCGAAATTGTGAAAACACATAATTGTAATAAGCTATCGCTAAAGTGACTGTTTTTCCAATGTAACCAGCTAGTCCACTTACAAGGTTTCCGTCTCTCATGGTGGAGAAGTATTCTATTTCATGGTCGTTTTTTTTTTTTAAACTTGCGTTTAATGCTGTAGGTCGGGATATAATAATGACTGAAGTGTAAACAAAATTCATTATTCATGTTGACAGATAATTTACTTGTCTGCAAAGGTCGTAGAACAAAGTAAGTGCACATTTAAAACACCGGCTTCTACATATTAAACTCTCACTTTTCTATTTCATACGCTGGTCACTAAAACGGTTTCGTGTCTGCCATCATTTGTCGTGGACGTAATCTTCAACCATAAGCACTAGAACGTGCACTTTTTAACTCAGCCAGGTGTAGTATTCGTAAAAGAGAGCGCATATTTAATACTGCGGATAATGCTATCCAACTAGAAAGACATGGCTGGCCCTTTCTTTAAACAATGGATTAGGTCCATGCAACATTCTCTTCATCAGGTTGAGTCCTCCTTCATTAGATGTTTCTGCGCTATCTACAACATCTTCCGGAGGTGCGCCGGCCGATGGTGATCAAACCTCGACCAGAGACTGATTATCCACTGCTGTTCTATCATCTGCCATACCCCTTTTGATGCTGATTCTACTTGCCTGCAGACATCTGATATCGCCCGTCTGCTTGCCATTCCAGTGATGCGAAGTACTCCGAATGCCTTCCAGAGTGACTGCCCGGCGAAGCCCGGACTGCAAACCCCGACAGGGAGGTTCCAGGTATTCCATCCTTGTTGTAAACACTCATCAAGTAGCGGCTGGTATTTGGCCTTCCTTCTCTCGTTTGCTTCCTCGATTCGCTCTTCCCATGGAACTGTCACTTCCAGAAGCACTAGCTTCTTCGTTGCTCTTGACAGCAATAGCACGTCAGGACGTAAAGTGATGGTGGTGACATGTGGCGGGAACCTCATCTGCTTCATAAGATCTACCATAAGTTCCCAGTCTCTCGCTGAAGCTAGGATGCCTGTATCTGTAGACCTATTGTTGCTTGGTGCTTATCCGCCCTCTCTTGCAAAATTGATGAAGGTTGGCCTTGTCTGCATTGGTGGCTTCTTCTTTTGTGCCACAACAAGTCTGGATGAAATCTCGCTGAGGATCTGGATGTGCTCTAGGTATGCTGGCCTGCCACATAACCTGCAGGTAGGTTCCTCGGTTAGTTTCCAGGTCCGGAGGTGGGTTGTGTAGGCAAAACGCCGTAAACAGAGCGTAGTAGAAATATAATTCTTTGGTGGTCCATTATCCACATGCCCCTACAAGACACACTCCTTGGTTGGACCCCTTCCCATTTCAACGAACTGCCCTGTTTTTTTTTTTCATCGCAACGGCTGTCGCATGTCTTACCTCCTCCTCTTTTACCGAACTTCAACCTGGACCATCCTCCTTTTCTCTGCTGGCGATGCAGCCCTCCAACTGATCCATCTCATTATTGATTGCAGTGCTAGTTGAATGTTGAATTATGTAAGAACTCGTTCAAATCACCGAAAGTCTCGGATTCTATTGACGCAAACAAAACAATTGGAAAGTCCGAAATGGAAGGTTAAAATTTGCGGTCTTACTGATTGGGTGGTCAATATTGTTTTCGGTGGGCACGATGTTGTTTTTGCTGTTCAATACATGATATTAATTACTAACCTTTGTATAATAAAGGTTCTCTTATAACATTACACAATATCAAGAGCCTATACTAAAGACACGAACCTTGGTTTTTTATTTCAGGTAAAAATATGTGTAAAGTGCATATCGAAGAAAAATAGTATTTAGTAAGGTATAACATACGATGTTAATCATATAAAATGTACAAACCTTATTGCCAGTGAGATAACTGTAAGAGCAGGCAGACGTCTCCCATATTCACTGGTCAACATTGTGTCCACATTTATTGGCTAAAAAGAAAGTCTAAACTAATTTTAGATATATCAAACCTTCATAGAGGTATTTGGTTTTGCATACGTTGATCAGAACTGAAGCATTTTAGTTCTTTTGGTTCACATATTAGTACCAGCTTTCATTACTTTGATTCATTATTGAAAACATGAAAACACACACGGCAAAAAGTACACATATTACTGAAAACACGTTCGAAATCTATAAAAGCATAGCGAACATATGTACACTACCTTACAGAAAGTTTGATTTATTAAATGCTTTGGTTTAAAAAGATGCGGATGTTTTTTCTTTTATTTTAATAAATATGTTTTAATTCGTAACTTTCAACCACATGCAGATCCTAATCGTTATCTTTCTTACGCAATTTCATCAGATCATTGTTCTAATCGCGTGTTAATAAGACCATGTGGTTTGCGATTTTGGAATTGATATGACCTTAACCTCCAGACAGACAATTAGTAAATAACTTGGTGTAAATCAATAATAATGTTTGTACTATATTAATAAAGCAACCGTACTAGACGTGTAAGTTATCTACCATCGTATGTATCACTGTGCATTGTCTTGATGACCTTAACACTTACACTTAATATGGTATTCATTTGACTTTGGTTGTAAATATCATTGTATAGCATAAAGAATGTTTGTTACGGTTTGATTTTAAGTTATGTTATTAAACATGAAATTCTGTGAAACGTGTTTTAAGCTATCAGTAAAAACTTAAAATCGTTGACTTCGAAAACAATCCCCGGTAGTTCCTTATGCAATGTGGGTAAATACGTATTTGCAATAAATGGAGGTCAGCTAGGTTAAGGAAAGGCCTTCGGCGTTCGTGAAAACTGGTTTATCAAACCTACATAACTCAGTTTTAAGCCTTCTTTTTAAGCATGATATGGGTATGATATATGAATATAATATAATATATTTAATGTAATGAAATATTACTGTTATCGCCATATTTGGATTTATAGTAAACATTTAAATAAGATGTCGATTCCATCAAATATATGAGATTAGTCTGCAAGACCGTTATGCAGTGTTTCTCTCTATTATGTGATTACAGCTAGTTCTTTAAAACTTAATATTTACAAATGATCGGCAATTTATGGTGCGCACATTCAATTTTACTTTCAATCGGACATATCGGAGTCTGCTGAATTCGCTATGAAATCAGGTTGATTGTTTCCAGAGTAATAAGACTGAATTAAATGGCTAACCTTTAAACAATCTTATATAAGGCTATCGTGTGTGATTCCATTATCCCTCGTCCAAAACTGTCTTAGGAGATTCCGATAACTGATACACACTTTTTTAATTGAAACAGATTAGTTTGGCTACTTGAAGAATCATCCATATAAACTTCACTTTAAATCGAGTTCTAGATTCTATCAGCCTAGGGCTGATTTATCATCATTCTCAGGCTCTGTTAGAAAAATATACATTTTCAAAATATTTGTTCTTATTTCATTGACAAGCCATCCACGACCACGTAAACAAAGCATAAACGACGTAAAACTCCTGTTGTATCGCCATAATATCATTCATATCATAGCTTAGTCGATCGTTTGGTTGTATTTAACGTAAGCCAAAACGTCCAACAAGAATACCTTGTACTTTTAATTTACACGATCATTCCACATATGACAGCTGTTAACTTGAATGACATTATATGAATACAATAAACTTGTTACCGCGAACACTGTGTTGATTCCGCAAAAGTAGCACCACTGTTTGTGCGTCCCATTCTCACTCAGGTTTCTATAACGCATCGCCGCCTTAGAGCCAATACTATCAAGAGTCTCTCCGTCGGGATGAATTAACACGTTCGTTGGAACTGTTGGTAAGTAGACATGTCAGTTTAGACGATACGATTGCTGCTTTTACAATAAACTGCATAACTTATTGTTGAAGATGTTAACACCAATTATAGTGATTTTGTTATATTGTAATGGTTACGAAAAACGAAAGCTAACTAGTCATGGTAAGAAAACATTGACCATCTGTATGGCGGTTTATTCCCCAAACCTAATGTTGTAGATGGTTAATACACGTTTATAAACCAAACCACTCTCAATTTCACGAAACTATGTGTATGAAAACAATGTCAATTGAAAGAAACAAAATGTTGAAATTTTACTGGAATTGTGTGTTCTATGTCGTAGATATGCAGCTCACTTAATACTTAGGGTACTTAACTTAAGTTTGTTTTGTAAATACAGACTTGATGATGCGAAGGAAAGACAAAACATTTAACAAAAAAAAAGAAAGAAAAACGCTGATTGCGGTTAGATATGTGTTTTATGAAGCAGAATGTATGATTTCACGAGCTGAATGTCTTAAGTTGTGATATACATACTTTCTTTTTGTAAGCATTAACACATGTTTACATTCTGAATTGGTGTTACGGCTGGTAAGTACCAGTATATTGGAAACTGTTTTGAAAATAATTAACATTACGTACTTAATTATTAAATATATAACGCGATTTAACACCAATAAGTTGTAACTAGAATAGTGTATAATCTAGCCTTTAGGAGTAGTCGGCTGACTTTCCATGGTAGTTATTTTGGTTGGATCGATAGTGCTATCATTTTTGCTAGAAAATGCCCAGCCTGAGTTTACTGTTCCGATGTCTATGGCCCCTACCAAACATGTTTGGTGAATAGTCTGCAATAAACACATTTAAATCTTGATCCATAAACTAGTACATACTCGTAAGCACTTTAATATAGATTATTATTTACAATGTAATTATTTATGTTAAGAATATGCTAAAACATGAAACAAACGAACGTATTGAATTGTATATGACGTCAAATAAAGACAGGCGTTAAGCTGCTATTTTTTCTTAATAAGATATATTTTAAGTGTTAAGCTGTTTATATAGGCACTTTTTTCGATTATATGTTTTGTACTACTACTACTACTACTACTACTACTGCTACTGCTACTGCTACTGCTACTGCTACTGCTATTGCTACTACTACTACTTCTACTACTTCTACTACTAATAATCATATAATTAGCACAAATTAAATTGATGCTGTAAATGTTAATACAATTAAAAAAAATATAAGTGCGAACATCACGTTTGGTCATGTTTGACTTGAATTCATAAAATAAGAAATACGTTTTACCTTTGGTAACAGTGTTTCTTCATCCTCGCCATTTTGGTTTCTTTTTCTATGATGTTAACAATAACAAAAGTGCAAAATTTTGTATTAAAAAAATAATTGTATAGCAAGCTATGTAATAGTCTTTTGACAGTTAAATGATGTTATAATTGCTAACTTTTGTACTGTTCAATGTATTTTGTAACAAAATAATTACATTACAATTTGATTGTATTTGAATAAGTTAGCGTCAATTTGATATTTTGGGTTTAATCAATATTTCTATTATACTTGAATACCAAGAAAATATATAAATATTTTACCGTTATCAAATATAAGAGTGACAGTAGGAGTAGCAGTAGGTATTTCCACGCTGTCCTTCCTAGTTGTATTAGAATTGTCGAAGCATGTATATATACCATACACATATTTGTTGAATGACAAAATGGTCAGCCATCCAGCATTGTGTGTGTATCGGGCAGCAAACGGTTCTGAAAAAAATAATATAAAAAGGACTTATTTCATGTAGTGTGCAAGTTGGTTGTCCCGTAGGAGGTAGATAGTTTGACGTTGTATAAGAATCACTTAAAGCGAGTCGCATACAAATATGTACAAACAACAAGCAGAGAAGACTTGGCTTTCGCTGCCGTAACTTTACTTTCATATAACGGGGTCAATAAGTTAAAATGAATTGTGTTATGATATATACATTGTGTGCACCANAAAGTATTAGGACCGAACATAAAGAAATAATGCAAATATGCTCTTTAAATTATCATAAGTAAGATCAATATTTTACATTAATAAGTTCAAATTATTTGTCTGTTTATTGATCCAATGGAATAAATTTGTCTCATTGGTTTAATCCATCAGATTTTTTTAATGATTTTCACCAATCAAGGTTAACGAGTAGACCTTATTTGGAACTCAACTTAGTACGAACTTGTTTTGTAAAGGATATACATCGAGTAGCAGCGGTATATATTCTACGAGCGGGCTTATTAGATACAAATGTTGGGTGTATCGTCATTGTATCAGCCAATATTGACGTCTAACGTCCATGCAAGGGAACATTTATATTTCGTTAACGGTTATTTTTAAATATAAAGGTTCAACCATTTAAAAGGTTCGTTCTACGTGTATTTAGTAGTGCTATGGCGCTTACCCTTGTTATGTATATCGGGATGACTAATGGGATGTAAAAAACATTTCTTTGCCACAACTAGGCACTCAGCAATTGTAAATGAGGTATTGGACTCTTTGCTTTGAAACGTGAATGTTAAATCAACATCTTCAGCGGTGCACAATAGTGTAACGTTTTCGCCGTCGTTTGTAGAATTCATGGCAGTAAGTCTAATATCTGACCTGGCGACTGAAACAGGCAAACTCATGCTAATAAAGTTACTTAAACATATAACACATATATAATTTGAATACGTCTTAGGTTCCAACCACTGGATAATTAGTGTATCACGAATTCATCTGAATTAAATAGCATAATACAATAGTGGCGATAATATTTTACTCTTTCACAGACTTATACTATTGCAATATCGTAAAATCATTTGAAATGTTCATTATCATGATACATCTTGGTATATATCGGTCTTAGGCAGATCAATGTGCACCGAATAAGTTTAATATATTGAAATGTAATGTTCTTCAACACTGTACTGAAATGCTACGATAAATTAATTTGGTAACCAATTTTACACTATTTTATACGGAACAATCTTCAGCACTGAGGGCCTTTGTTTTTCAACATCATTATGAAACTCGGTCGATATATCATTTAAACAAATGTTTTGATTTTTTTAATGATGTCTTAATACACAATATGATTTATAGAGTGTTCACAAGATTGCGCTATAACCATATAAGAATAACTGACCCACACCAATGTTTATCGTAGGACCAAAACAGCTTTCGAACTCTGCGTTTGTCGTCTAACAAGTTATCTATAGAAATGTGAAGACACAGTAACACTTTCAGAGACCAATAAACACCGTAAATGTGTTTTATGCAGTCTAAATGATATCGAGGATGAATGTCACTTTGTTTTAAAATGCAATTATTTTGGTGATGTAAGGATACATTAATTTCAAAGTATAATAGAGCCTGTCGAAATATGTTCAAGTTTATCGAACTACTTAATAGTGTTAAGCAAACTATCCATGTTGACTATAACATGCTTTTACATGTTAAATATGTAGTTTAAGCACAATTGTTTGAAAATAAATAAGGTACACATTAATGTAATAATTATTGCAATTATTAAACTACGTTTTATATATAGTGGTCACTATGTTTTAACCTCATCACTGTCGCATTCTCACGAAAATAGGTGTATTTCTTGTTCATGTAAATTGATCATTATTTCGAAATGATGTCAGTGCTGTTTTTACTTCAAATGCATGCTGTTATTGTAGTCCGAATTGTATTAAAAAAGATTAAACCAAGTTTCATGATGTTTTGGCAAAACATGTGTCTTCTTGTGTTCACACGGGTTCACTATGACCAAATAAGTAAAATTGTCACACCACTAGGTTACAATGTTTTTCGGTAAACTGCAACTATTTTCGAACTTGGATGAGATATTTCTGGTTCAATGCACAGGTCTACGTTTCGACAATGCCCGCGGATGCAAGTCTGAGTTGGAACCGGTTCTGGCACGCAGTAAACCACTCGAGGAAAGAATTGCATAGTGGAACATGGCGCGGTGCAAAGCAAACAACTTGATAGCGCAAATGCTGATCTTTATGCCTCCTTGTTAACAAGCTTTTTTAAACTTAACCTTATTTCTGACCACCAGTGACCAAATTACGAATGCGGCCAATTTATAAATAAAAAAATGTTTTTTCTAAGTTTCATGAAGATTTAAAATCATTATAGCCTATGTAGTTCTTTAAAGGAAAAATATATGTACAGCTGAAGGATATTTTGACAAACAATTTAAGCTCTGACTAGTCGAACTGAAAACTAAACAAAACTCTAAAAGTGAGTGTTTCTCTGCAATCCACTTTATTTGGTACATAAGAAATGAACAAAGATAAAAGTGCTTTATATTAAATAAGCAGTTATCTTAATCGTTGTACAAAAAATATACAATATTTTACAACTTATCAAAACAACACGATCAATTAAACGTGTCTCGTTGCCATTTGTGTGTAACCACTATCATATGTGGTTATAAACTCGGATAAATTAAAAATATATTAAGATTGTTTATCATCGCCGTTTAGTTAATATCGCGTTCTCTGCCCTCCTCCATCATATATACCTAAATACAAACCTGATAAAAGCATCAGTATAAGCACCAGAATGGAAGTGATAGTGACGTCCATGGTCTTTAAAACACAGTCTAAAACAAAGTATGGTATAATGGTATATATGCAAAAGACATTAAAGATATACTAATTTCAAATGCGTTGTAATGTTAAAATAACACTATGAATGACTTTGTGTACCTTTATTGAGAAAAGCATTACTTCTGCAGAGATGATGTAGATTTGCAGAGAGATAACACAAAAATTGAGATGTATTACATAATGAATTTAAATTAAGAGTTTCATATGAACATTCTTGCAAGAGAGAAACTGAAACATGTCCCATATTAAAACGCTTCCATAACTTCCGCCTGTCATTGACAATTATTATTAAATTTCAAACCATAATACTAGACAATTCCACAATTATCGTCATCATTATTGTAAACAAAATGTTTGGTTTCCCAGTCTGACATGTATTTATTATACCCTAGGTTAACTATGGAAGAAACTATTGTCCTAAATCATCAGTCATATTTTTTTTTTTAAAGGCAATGCTTTGTTGTACTGGAAATACATTATCTGATTAATAAATAAGGACGCGTGAGGAATTTTTCTGGAGAAAATCTTATATGAAAGGCTAGCTATGTCGAACAAGAATTTGTGGAACAAACTGGACTGAAATATAGCTGATAAATATAGAAGACACAAAGACATTTATACTTCTCAATGTACACAATTTCACAAAATCAAAGATTTTTCTTCTACACTCTAACTGGTATGTTATATATCAATGTATACAATGAGTCATAGTTATGAATGAAATGTATAAAACAAAAGTTATAACCACGATATAAATAGGTAAATTAATTTTGTATTTATTGTTTTATGCACTGTATAAACAACTTCTTGATTAACATTGGGAGATAAACTTAGCGATATTTCGTAGTCATGAATTATTAATGAGACCCCATTGTATCCGTGCCCGATTCTGCAGGAAAATGTTACCAATCAAACGACGCGTTTCAAAAACATATATAATGCTTTATTTTTTTTCGTTTTTCATTTATACCGCTTTCCGTTCGCTGTTTTCATGTTTATCGTTATTTGATCAAATTATCGTAACCTTCATGACTTCATTTGGAAAGTATCTAAGATTGATCTTTTATTTCATCGGTCATTTGTTTTCTCATGAATATGTATGAAAACGAAATATACTAGCCAGTTCCCCCCACTCTATATGATGAAGATACAACTGATCACCTGATATATACCGTGGGCCTTTACGATGACATCAATAAAGTAATAGTGAAAACTAGTATTTTACATCAACACGCATGTTTAAGAAATGGAAATGAAATTCAAGATATAGGAAACTGTAAATTTAAGTATGAAATCCTGTAATAAACACAGTTTTTGTTTCAAAACAATTATTAATTGCAAATATCCAAAATTGTATACTTATATGCCATAGTCTTATTACTAAAATTCAGAATTTTTTGTTAACCTTGGTGTATCATATATACGACAGCCGAATTTTATAATCTGCATCATTATACTAAACGTATTATGTCTTTACCAATAGCATGACAGAACAATTGTTAAAAATGGTGAGTCATTCTTAAAATATTAACTAAGAAGTCCGTCCGCTAAACACATTTTCAACCACATATTGAACTCAATGTCATTTCCCCGTGCTTGGACCTCAGGCATGATTATTCCCATTCAAAAAAGGTGACCAGTCAGACCCAAGTAATTATAGGGGGCTAACACTAACAAGCTGTTTTTCTAAATTGTTTAAATGACATTCGATTTTAAAGGTTACACAATTTGGAATCTAAAAACAATATTGGTGGTATTTACCAAATGTTTATCTTTCTCTCGTTGGTACAGAGACAAATAATTGATAAGGAAAAACTTTAATTTTGTTTTGTGGACTATCGGTAAGCATATGACTGCATAGATAGGAACAGACTCTGGTACACACTAATACATCAAGGAATCGACGGAAAATGACTTTTCGTGTTATAGACTATGTATAGTAAAGTTAAACTTTGGGTAAAACATTTAGGAATATTGTCTATTTTAGCAATAGCAATTTCGGATTATTCGAAGGGGAGATTACCTCTCCGATCTTTTCTCTCTTCTTAATAATATTGAAATGCGTTTACAAGAAAATTTAGATACAGGTATAAATATTGACCAAATCGCTTTTTTTTGTATTATTGTCCACTGACGACGCAGTCAGAGGGGGTAATCACGTGATGATCAAGATGGCGACGTCAATGCCGAAACAAGTATTTTGGCCGTTGTTTACCCTTTATTTATTTTTTTTATATTTTTTTAATGCCGCTCATTTTCAAGCCATATCAGCAAGAAAGTGATTAGCGTTTATTTCGTATAAATAGTCGCTCTAAATCTCGACTTTACTCGCTTCGAAATTTCTTAGCGGGATCACAAAATTACAGCTCCCGCTAAGAAAATTCAAAGCAAGTAAAGTCGATATATATGCAGTTTTGTGCGATTTTGTAACTTCATACATAAAAAAAATACCTCTGTGTAAACGTTCGACACAATTTCATCGAAAATTTAATTAGTGTGGCGAGATTCAAGGTTGTTGTGAGACGGTATATGATGTTTTAAATGCAATAATATTTCGAATTTCACCTATAACGCTAATTATGTTCAAACATAAAAATAATATAATAGGGTTTTAACAAATATCACGCTTATCCTAAAATCGAAAACAAAAGAATTCCCAAAAAGTACTTTCGCTTCACATGTGTGTTACATAGTACACGTTTACCAAATATATATGTTGACAGTAGTTATAAGTTTAAGTTCATCTAACTCATTAATAATATAATATGTTAGTATAATGCTGTCTTTCGCTGAATACATTTTTCCAGATCCAAAACTGCCTCAGTCTGTGTTCAACCAAGTGGGTATGCACAACTTTCGCTTTGAAATCGAAACAATATTGTTAAACCAATTGTTTCTTGTCAATTAAACCACAAAAACATATTTCAACTAAATTTAACGATTGCTTATAAAATGTGTTTGTATTTATGTCGTTTTAAGTTTGAACGTTAATCAAACGACTCACCTTGTTTATTTTATTCAAATCGTTCACCTTTCATGTCCCTCCGTCGGTAAATACGGAATGTAAACTTTGTTTAAAGCACGGGTAGGTACACAGCGAGCTACATAAGGTGTAAATTTTGTTCTTGTTTACACGCGGTTAAAAGTCAAGTATTAGGCCAAACAAGTAAGTGACTATGTTTAGCGTCCTCTTAACCTTTCAAGACTGCCAACCAGGCCGGAAAAAACCAATTTGCGACTTGGTGTTTTTTTTCTTAAACGTACTGTTAATGGCAATGTTGCAATTTAAACTTGCAAAATCTGTCACTTCAGTAGTAATCATCTTATTATTTATTTACTTAAATAAAGTATTTTAATTGTAATATTACTAATATGTATGATTGCTCCTGAATTGGTTACAAATTAGTAAAACAGTCCCGAAATATCGAAATTCTGCATTTAAAATTTAAAATTCAAATGAAGATCATTTGGCATAAAGCAACTGTTTGTTTAAGTCCATCATATGTGAATCATATATCAGGAATTTAAGTTAAACCATGAATCTTTAATCACCTCTTTTTGTAGAAAAATACTCAAAACGCCGTGTTTCACATCGACACTTAAAATAAATTTGGCATGGCATACCGCTCCAGTAACCAAACCACACGCTACCTAAATGATCGAGCTTTCTACGCGCCTGCCATAGTTGAAGATAAGCCAACGTCAACCTTTGCAAACCGAAAGTACTGGTAATTTCCGAAAGTATATTTGGGAAATTGTTTTTCTTCGCACAGGACTAAAATATCGGGACATAATGGCTGAAAGTGTAAGACCTAGTTAAAGCATAACCTATTTATTGTATTGGAAATCTTAATTGAAATCTTAATTATACGTGTTGATATAAAATATACTACCGACCTATCTGTAGTTGATTACCTTATCGTATGAAATATTTGAATTACTAGGTCGTTCAATTTTGATGTAATTGTAACGTTTAAGCACGCTAAATTACTGCATCCTTATTATAAATAATACTTAATACAAAAATACCATGAATGGAACTTCTAAATTAGGCATATTGCGATGCAAAGCGTAATAACACTATCAGATCGTATTGACATGTACATACGACTTATAGTTCCGTTCAATACATGTACATGTTTGACATTACATACTCATGAGATATACTTTTCAGAAACACAGAGTATTTTAGTTAAAATTTCTTTATGGATTTAATAGCTTCGAATGCCTTGGGTTTAACAAAACAATCTCTGGTAAGTACCAGTACCAGTGTTGGATGTTTTTTTTTTGAGATATTTTGAGTACGTTCCCCTTGTTTTGCTCTTAGCCGGGACCCCTCGATCGCAAGGTGGACAACACATCCATCAATTATAATCATATATACGTAGTTTTGCGTAAGTGCTATCAAAGCTCGCCCAGAATTGAATTATGGTGCTGCCATAAGTTATGTTCGACAATCTCCAAAACCTAAATGCTTAGCATATTTCTAATTATAAGAACTAGTTCACGCATGTTTGTAATCTTGATAAGTGTCGTTAAACTGCACAAATGCATAGTGGCAAATAATTGTTTGCCCCCCCGCCCCCTTCGAAGAAGAGGAGGTATATTGTTTTGCACATGTCGGTCCGTCGGTCCGTCCGTCCACCATATGGTTTTCGGATGACAACTCAAGACGCTAAGGCCTAGGATCATGAAACTTCATAGGTACATCACTCATGACTGGCAGATGACCCCTATTGATTTTGAGGTCACTAGGTCAAAGGTCAAGGTCACAGTGACTCGAAATCGAAAAATGGTTTCCGGATTATTTCTGAAGAACTCTTTCGCCTAGGATCTTGAATCTTCATAGGTACATTGACCATGACTGGCAAATGACCCCTATTGATTTTCAGTCATAAGGTCAAATGTCAAGGTCACAGTGACTCGAAACAGTAAAATGGTTTCCGGATGATAACTCAACAACGCTTACGCATAGGATCATGAAACTTTACAGGTACATTGATCATGACTGGCAGATGACCCCTATTGATGTACAGGTCACTAGGTCAAAGGTCAAGGTCACGGTGACTCGACACAGTAAAATGGACGATTTCCGGACGATAACTCAAAAGCTTACGTCTAGGATCATGAAACTTAATAGGTACATTGATAATGACTGGCAGATGATCCCAATTGATTTTCAGGTCAATAGGTCCAAGGTCAAGGTCACAGTGATTCGAAATACTAAAATGATTTACGGATGATAACTCAACAATGCTTACGCCAAGGATCATGAAACTTCATAGGAACATTGATCATAACTGGCAGATGACCCCTATTGGTTCTCAGGTCACTAGGTTGAAGATGAAGGTCACAATGACTCGAAATACGTAAATGGTTTCCGGATGATAACTCAAGAATGCTAAGGCCTAGCATCATGAAATTTCATAGGTACATTAATCATTACTGGTAGATGACACCTATTGATTCTGAGGTTACTAGGTCAAAGGTCAAGGTCACAGTGACTCACAACAGTAAAATGATTTCCGGATGATAACTCAAGAATGCTTACGCCTAGGATCATGAAACTTCATAGGTACATTGATCATGACTGACAGACGACCTCTATTGATTTTCAAATCACTAAGTCAAAGGTCAAGGTCACATTGACGAAACAGGAAATGGTTTCCAGATGATAACTCAACAATGCTTACTTCTAGAATCATGAAACTTCATAGGAACATTGATTATGACTGGCAGATGACCCCTACTGATTTTCAAGTCACTAGGTCAAAGGTCAAGGTCATAGTTACTCGAAACAGTAAAATGGTTTCAGGATGATAACTCAAGAATGCTTACGCCTAGGACCATGACACTTCATAGGTACATTGATAATGACTGGTAGATGACCCCTATTGATTTTCAGGTCACGAGGTCAAAGATTAAGGTCCTATTGACTCAAAACAGTTACATGGTTTCCCGATGATAACTCAAGAATACTTAGGTCTATGATCATGAAACGTCATAGGTTCATTGATCATGACTGACAGATGACCCCTAATTATGTTCAAGTCTTTATTTCAAAGGTCAAGTTCACAGTGACAATAACGTATTTACACAATGGCTGCCACTACAACTGACAGCCCATATGGGGGCATGCATGTTTTACAAACAACCCTTGTTTGTAAATTTATCTTTCAATAAATATAGTTGCCCAACTTAGTGGTGTCATACGGAATACTAATACATGTACTTGAGGAATACTGAATATTAACGAGCAACCTGTAACATCTTCGTTAATTAAACAAAAAGTACTTTTTTTTCCAGCTTATGGTGGCGGCCATCGATTTCGGAACAACCTATAGCGGATGGGCATACTCTTTTAAACACGATTTCGAAACTAATCCGTGCAAGGTGTCTACAGCAAAATGGACTGGCAGCAAATATCTTTCTCAGAAAGGTAAGACTATCATTGTCTTATTTTCATATTGTATAATGTACTGAATAATTATCATTAATTGCATTTTAAAAACATTTAGGCATATTACATTTGTTCACGTTCAACATATATAATGTAAAACACAAACCAGATCCATGCGTACTGACATCCTCGCTCTTTAAAGACTAAGATCAAAATAGATTTTGTAATACACATCAAGTATAAAATAGGTACGCCACAGTTTGGAACATGGGCTTAAGCGAAAGGAAATATTGTGTTTAAAAAATTACTATATTTTATATAAAAAATCACTGAAACATAGTTTAATTCTAACGCAAGATTCAAAACACGGGAGTGTAATAATTCTAACGCATAGTTAAACACTGTTACAAAATGTATCGTGACGCAGTGCAACATTTGCAACTTATTTTACAGTTTTAAAATGTCCAGGTTGTACTGATAAAAATCGGTGTTATGTGAATGTGTACGTATTTATTCGAAATTGGTGCTTTGCGATGGCATTATGCGCTAATTTCAGATAAAGGACTTTGGACTAATATTTAAAATATTTAAATACATGCGTTAAAACTAGGATATCATAATATATTTACTTTACATGTTTTTTTCGTTAATATATTGTAAACGATGTCTTTACGAAAAAAAATGCAAATCAAATCAATATTATGTCAAAACAATATATACGAAGCCAACATGCGATAATAACCTGCCTTTGCTACATTATCTTAATTTACGAGTTGTAGGTGTATCTAAGGCAAAAGTTTTTAGCGCTTTTTTATCATCAATATTCGTACTAATCGTATTTAAAATCATAACATTTTAAAACCAGATGAAAACCGTTTCGAAGGTGAATACATATCGAAAGTAAATAAAAATCAATAGTACTACTTTGTTAATTTTGGTAATATGAAAATTCATTTTGGCGTGCAATATAAAGGTCCAACGTGTGTGCTTATCCAACCGGACGGTTTGACGTTCGAAAAGTTTGGATACGAAGCGGAGACACGATACAGCCAACTTTGTGAGGATGGAGACCACAAAAGATGGTACTACTTTCACAGATTCAAAATGCTGCTCTGGAACAAGGTATTGTTTTATGGCATTTACATGTATTAATTTGCATCATATATATATATACATCTTTATGTACGATTTTCAAATACCGTATTATGGATGGTTTACTTTTTTAGTCCCTTCCCTCGGGTTGAGGTATAAATGAAGTGTAACGTATGTTAACATGCTTGAATTGCAATCAAATTGTATACTCCAAATATTTAGAGTGCTAAACATTATATGGAAAATGCAAACAAATAATGTACACGTATCGACAGATACGTGCGAGAACGCATTTATGTACATTTTTACCGGACGTTTTATTTTATTCATAATCCAATATAATGAAAGTTCTGAGACATTCAGTTGATCTTAATATAGATAATGTATAAAATTGCAATAAAATGTCCAAACATTTTTCGAAATTCTATTCTTTAAATATAGTTGTATGTAGAAAACAACTTTATAAACTCATATTCAAATGTCTTGGTCTCATCATTCCGCCCACCGCCGTGTCTTCGTTTAATTTAATGATATTTTGTAAAATTTCGTCAACCATTAGAGGTGAATTTAAGTAAAAGTCCGCTTTTTCATATGTGTCTCGATTCTTAAAGTTAATGTGTGGATCCTCTGCAACATCATCATACTTATTTTAAAATGATGATACCACTCGTGTACAATAAAGGCAGAAGTATCTGCATTGTTATACTATCATGTAAAACTTCTCATACTTCCTTTCATACTGAAATCGTTTCGTCTGTACACTTAATTGTACTCACCTTGCTATTTCATATACTCCTTTTATGATTTTCATTTTTTATCCCATCATCAAACGTGCATTGTCGAGATAAACCACTGTGGAATATATTTTCCTTTCTTTCGAAAATGCTGAAATATAGCTGTCACGCGCGGCGGACTATTAAATTTAGTTTAAACGACACGATTACCTCAATGGCAACTTTAATATACTGCTTATAACAATAAGGTTACAATGATAAACACTTTCAATGTCTGTTCTAAAGGTGTTATGCATGACAAACACACAATCCGAAATACGTTTTGGATGCGTTCGATGCTTTAAACAAATAGATTACTGTTAAAAAACCACCGTGTCCATACTGTTGTGCCAAAATGTTTCGTCACCGGAATGACGTCACACGAGATACGTCATACATTGCGTAATCAAGCGATAAACAATTGTTTATTTTGTTCAATTGAATGGTGAAATAAAATTGAGTTTATGTTTTGTGTTGCATATTGTTTTCAAATTAAAACAAAAGACTATCACATTCTCGATTTGTTTTTAATTTCTTCTCATATTTCAAATAGGAACGTATTAAAAGGAAGGGTTTAATTTGGAACTTATTTTAACGTTTACGTTTATGTCGTCAATAAATCATTTGTCTTTGATAAAATGTGTTAAGGTTAAAATTCAAAATGTTGTAAATGTGACATTATTAATAGAATAAAAGGTTGGTGACCTTGATGGAAAATGGTATTCTGGCTCGTCGGAGGATCTTATCGGGTTCGCCTTCGGCTCACCCGACAAATTCCTCCGCCTTGCCAGATCTCCATTCTCCATCCACGTCACCAACCTAATATTCTCTATTTAGTTTGTCGAAAAAATTGAATACCGTTTTTCAATTTTCTTCTCGTTGCTCATATATTCAACGTCGAACCAAGTTTAATTACCTTGTGTCATGCTCACACTCTTTACAAACGTTTTACTAGATTAAAACGACCCATTCACATTTAAATAAAAGTATCAATATTTAAATAATTATTACTTGAAAAAGTATCGAGTCCTTGAATTGAACATGTTTCTTAAAATCGGATTATCTATGTTCCTATAATTTGGTATGTGCGTCATTTATATTGTTTTGAATGTGTAATCGTTTATTGGCCCATCCCATTTTTTTTTAAATTTTAATCAAGCATAAGGCAACTTTTTACCACCTTCAGCATTTTAAAATTTATATCATTTTCGATGAATGATTTAGATAAAATACCATTGTCGACTACACCTTGCCCATTTGTTAAAACACATGTTAAGATTGAATCCCTAATCGTCTATTTGATATCAATACACCGTAAGCTTAAGAAAGTACCAATAGTTCACGTCCCATTTTCTGAACACATTTATCGTCAAATTGTATGCTATTGTCAAATATGACAGCAAATCCTTGTAACTGTGGACCATTGTCAACATGCTCAAACATATCGTATTCATCCTAAGTGTTCGCATTAAAGTCTTCGGTAAGAATGAAGTCATATTGTAACAGATTATTGATAATAATTATTTGCCAACTTTACCAACTTAAAAATGCACTATACGTGTATGTACGTGATAGGGATGATTTTTTTTTAGGGTGGGATATTCGCAAAATATATGCATACTTGTTTGCATGCCGAAAAATACAAAAATACATTTCGCAAACTTTGATGTCAATTTCTTTACAAATTACAGTAACACCGCCCATACACATTATGCAAACTTTAGAAACCTTTGCAGGACATTTAAATAGTCGTAATTCGACATATATGGTCTGTAGTAATTACTAAATGCATCCAATATTTCAACAAAGCCTTTGATATCACATTTCATTATAAAGTTGTTAATGTCGTGATCAAGACATTTCTATTAAAGCCATTTTACATGTTAAAAATTTAAATAATCTTAAGTGTTAAAACCTGAAAAAAGCGTTTCAATGCAGGTGATAGAATCGTCCATCATCGCTTTCTTTGCGTAGTCATAGAAACAGGGAAACGTTTATTTGCATATCGGAACATCTGACCACTGCCATTACTCCACTGATGTTTATATGTATATCTCGCCATATTTTAAAATACCCAATGAGACCCCTCTTATTAATGAATTTTAAACCGTAGAATAATAATCTTTGATCAATAATTTCTCCTTCAAGCTTCGTCTACATTTGCTTTTTGTTCTGAAATTATCAATTTGGGTCAGACACATCTGCATATCGACTCGAAGAGTTTCAACCTCAGCCTTTTTACCTATGACATTTCGTCGTTCGCCTCTTCTATTCGGCCCGGATTAAGCTCAATATCATATGATTGAATCAGTAAACGTTATACAAGTGTATGTTACTTTTCAGGCGTTTTTAGCTCATGTGCCGTATGATGTTTGAGCAGTTATGCATATAACGACTTGCAAGTGAAAAATAGGTGACCGAACATATGATGTGTACAGTTAAACAAGATATATATATTTTTTTAAATATAAAACATACAATGTATACATGTTTATGATCACAAAACAAAGTGATACCATGTAGGAGCGATAATGTTCAAACATGTTTTACAAGATAGGCTAATATATACATTTATTTGACCTTGTATTTTCCTTTAGATTAAACATAAATAAAGTTGTTTAATGTAGTTTTAACAGAATAATTATAGATAAAGATGAATTGCAAAAGGTGGGTAGAAAACATCTGGACTTGTTTATGAAAGTTAAATGTGTTTCCAAATATGTTCAAATATGTGAAGCCTACATTTGTTGGGGGCTATTTCGTTTTTAATTTGAATTTTAAGTTTGAAATAATTGATAAAACAATTCACAGTTGGTGTTTGTGTTCTGTATTTTATTAATACAATCATGTAATTCACAGCGTTATTAACCTCTGGTATTTTGAAAGTAATTCCCCCTTAATTGATGTCTAAGAGAGACAGTTTTACATTTAATTGTTGTTTCTCTAGAAAGATTATCAATTGATTCCATAGAGTTTGAATATGTTTACACTCCCGTAAATTGTGTTCTATTGTTTAAATATGTTCACTTCAAATATCACATAGATTTGTGTTGGACAGGTAGATCTTAAAAAGATATTTATTTGAAGCTATGATTCTCTGGATGTATTTATATTGAAAATGTCTCAGTGTGCTATCAGTTGTTGATTTGTGTGGCATGATACATATTTGCTTCAAATTAAATTTGAAATATGCAAAAAAAAAAAAGCAAATCAAATTTTTGTATAACAGTCTTCAAACCTTTAAAAATAATAGTCATCCTCTCATATGTCACTGGTAAAATAAAAAATGAAATGAGCAATAGTTAGAGGTTATTAGCGATTACGCTAACTGAAGATGTAATCCATTCTTTGTCCAAGTGTTCATTTATGCCGTATCCCACTTTACAAATGCTGGTGCAGATTGCAATCCCGACATACAAAATCCGTATAAAAAGTTACTACATGTTTGTGTGGATTTCAAATATTCCAATACACACTAAAAAAATGCTTAAAAAGTTTGAGAAAGAACAATTGATTTGTCTCAATATTTTTATTCAAACTGAAACATGCAAGACAAAGAAAACAACAAGGTTGACATTAAGGAATTAAAAAAAATGAGTTTGTAATGTTTTTATGTCTCGTATGTGATTGTCAGTTTGACAATACTTACTTAAAACAGATGCATTTCATAATAATGCCTTTCATCGCATTCTGTTTCGATTCTCATTCATACTCACTTTTATTAAGTGCCTTTTCTGTTTGGGTACATAGGAACACTGGTTATTTTTCTGTATGTATTCGCAATTATTAAAAATAAAGAAGAGAAAGAAATAGTATTAATGGATTTCTAGTTCATTCACGAACTGTCCATTTATTCATCAATTTCGACATGTCAGTTACATATTTGACAATCTAGTCGGTTCTTATTGTAAAACGTATTTCAACGTTGAGATGCAGTTGTTATTATATATCTTAATCTTAGGTAGTTTATTTTCAATCAGTCCTCAAGAAAACAAAAATGAAAAACAAAAGTGTTTTTCTACCTACCTACCCAGCCTTATTTTGCATAAGTGTAGAAATGTTTATGTTCTGCCTGATGTTAACAGAATTAAAATTCTACATGCACATATTAGACAGAAGTTGTTGCGTACCTGAAAGTAGATAGACATTTTGTTTTAGGCATGTTCACTATAATTTAAATGCCGCAATGATGCAAAGCCATTATGAAGTGCACGCATTTATTTAGGCTCGAACCCACGTCTGTTAGGGCCGTAATACGACCACTTTGCTCTATCAATTGAGCTTATCTGGCAGCTGGTTACAACGCACATATCAGCAATGAAGTAATCCAAGTTAACTCCAAAAAACATAATATTTAAAGTTGCTTTTGATTTCAATTTTCAGGAAAATGAGAACAAGTTTGCTCTGAAATTGATTGACATTAATATTTTCTTACCATATCCGTATCTTACAGTACAGATAAAAATACGTTACTCAAACAGTCAAAAGACTTACTGGAGTAAACAGTACAATTTTACGTTTGAATGAAATATACATATTATAAAAATCGGGCTACTGTAAGCTGAATTATACGCCGTAAGTTAATCAAAACACATGCCACATCAGGGTCTACTTATGACGACGTCCCCATTTGTCATTCAAACAGACACATTTTAACGGTAAAGTTTCACCACACTTTTAAGTCTACATACATTTAAATAGCCAACCTGATCTCTTTATGCGTTTATCAAAATAAATACATAAACTGATGCGATATCGATAAACTCTGAGAAGAGCGCTTCGTAGATTGATATTCTGAATGAAATAAGGTTTGCGGTAATAATATGCCCGATCGGTTGATAAATTTGGGAATAGCACATTCTCAAGTACATTTGACTCCAAGACCTGTTCACAATTAGAAATGGGTTGTAATTAAACACAATCCAACGGGTTAACTACATTTGTGTCAAAATATTGGTGTTTTGACGTTGCGAACATATGACCTATGTACGTACATTTCTACCAATATATAATTTAGGAAGATCAATGCAATATAAACCTTATTACAATAAGTTTTATTCGAGTTGTTGTGTTCTATTCCGTGCTTTCCATGCACAGTTTTGGATAAAAGTCGTGGTTAAATTGTATAATGGGGTATAATGGTATATAATAAATGCTATTTATTCATACACGTTCGATAACACATCTAGCTATAACTTCACATTGAACATGAGTTAAATATTAATAATCAATTGTTCAACGGGTTAAATCGAAATATTTCAAAAATAATGTCTTGTTGAATAAAAATGTTATACAATTCAATCGTATGTTGTTCCTCATAAACTTATACATGTATTTCTGTTGCGCTGCTTTACACTGTACCTGTGATTAATTAACTGGTAAACAAATTGAACCTTTATCGTGAATTGCTGTTGTATTTTATTTCGGATTCTATGTGTTATATTTGTATGTATATGTAACTGATCACTTGTGTTAAATACAAGACTACGGGATGTTAAGAATAATTTCTTTTCTGGTGATTTTATGGAGTTCGACCAGTACATACTTGTAAATAAATATTGGCAAATTTTGAGATGTTGGTGTCCTTATGTCCTCAAATCTGATTAATTCTTAATATTATACTGTGCGTTGACCGTTCCCTTGTGGTGACTTTTGTTGGATTCATTTTTGTTGGTCGTTTGCTTTTGTCCTTCGTCTAATTGTTGTGCAGTTTGTGACTTGCCATGACGAACAACGGTCCTAGTGATGATAAGATTGTTCGTATTGCATGTTTTGTATTGTTTTGTATGAGCAATCGGTCATTTGCATTAACAAAAAGACTAGCTGACAGATATTCTCTGCTTATTATGTTAAACATAGAACAGACCACTGTGGTTTCTCAATGCATTAAAGTGACCTACCAGTCAGCCCTAAAAATGAAGAGTGAGGTCCTTTCAATGACTAGGAGGTCACTTAAGTGTGAGTAATTTCTAAGTGGTATGTACTATGTCTTTTAATTTACCACAAACTTGCAGATGTCCGGTAAATAAACAAACATATACATATATAATTGGTATTTTTAGTATGGGATAAACGCCTGCATGGATATACGGGGTGGGTAAGTCTAGTTACGGCCACATATGATTTAATGTTTAGCACAAAACAGGACCTATGTACGATGCTATTAATAGGCCCCAACAATTGGGAACGAAGATTGCTCAGTGTTTACGTTTTTTTTTCTTGTTTTTTTTTTTTGGGGGGGGGGAGAATTTTCCTCGAAAGGTGAATGTTAATGCCCTCCACCTTAAAGAAGACATTTACGAATAACCTGAAACTATACATGAACAATTGTTGCATGATATGTTGTCTAGTAGAAACAATTTTGGTCCTGAAATGGTGTTCATCACAACAATCCTTACAACACAAGTTCTGAGTAATGTAGAGGTTACGTTATACATGTAAAAGTATGTTAAAGTTATGATGCCCTAGTTTGACAAGTTTTGTAAACTATGGTCTCAAATGATGACGTGACCTTATATTACACTATCAGGTGTGTGTGCCTGAGACTAAGTTACGTCAAAATCTTAAAATGCGTTTAGGTGGTAAAGCTCAGAACTTCATATTATTGTAATAATACAGTATTGTATGATGTGATTTGATATCAAGTGTTGAATTGACCTTATTGTAGGCCAGCTGGTTATTGCGCTCGAAACAATGTCATGATATTTAAGCATTCGGGTCAAATTATCTTTAAACAATTTAATGTATTGTCAAGCTAGCTTAAAAATAATTTCAAATATGCCATAGTTTGACTTTTAAATACATAAATTGGTTTATGGTGAGGTTTGAGCTCGACCAAGGCCTACTTTGACAACGAAGGACTGCAATTGCACCTGTTAACACAAAATACTTAACAGGTAGTAAACTCATTCTTGAATAGGTTACCACTTATGCAGCAATGTTTTGAAATCGTGAAATGTACGGATGAGTCAGAGCTCAGACAAGAAATTATTTTACGTTAAAGTGCTGACATTTACCTTTGACCTCAATGTATGGCATTGATTTTGTAGTAAGCAAGCGTGCAACATACTGGCAAGAATTTATTTTATATAAGTGAGAGAGGTCATTTTGAAATCTTTCCTTAATTAGCGACCAGTCAAATGTTTAAACGCTGGACCGACGACAGTCAGATGGCGGCACTTTAAAAATGACCGCCGTCTTCCAATTTAATAGACTTCAAAGAGGTCGCATACACATGCTTGAAAAGCCATAACAATCATATGGATGAAGCTTTGCCGTCCACAAATCTGGAATTTCTAGCCAACGTATAATACAAATCGATCCCGCTGTAACACATCATACTTATGACACAATGTGAGAAACACGTCTAATCTGAATGGTCTGAAGAAGATATTAACATATAAAAACTAACGTTTACAATTGTAGGCGAGCATAATAAACAATGTATGCAAACAAAATACACAGATGTTTAGCCGATTGTATGTCAAAACATAATAATAATACAACAACAGCGTAACAATAAATAAATGATTACACCGTTATGACGTAAGATACTTTATGGAAATTACTTGCTACTAGTATAGACCTAACTTTTCCAAGAATTGACATTGAAAACACGAGTACAAGGATCACTGGTGCCAAAAGTTATAGCGTATCTGGTATTTATCATCACTTCACGGCCGAACAGAACCCGTTACACATTAATTTTATGAATTTTCTTGTTCAATGAATGATTGGTGTAGAGGTTGACAAAGTTGGATTTAGTATTATGTGTTGTGTTGGAAGGGGGGTGTTGCGTCCATGTTTGGTTAATAAGCCTTAAAATAAGAGTTGGTAGTCTGCGCGCGCTCATTTAGCGAAAATAACTACCATAGCAACATACAACTCAATGAACTCGTTCTAGACTGAAAGTTGCTTGATTTGTATATAGGTTTTTCACATAGGGCTTCATACAATTTACGTTTGTTATTGTGGTAATATCTTCCACGTTGTTTCAATAACTTCGTGCTCTTTTGTGGCAAGAGATAGTTATGATAAAACGTATTTCAACGTTCAAAAGCATCGACATCTTATCGCTGAGCCCAGTGGCAGTTGTTGCAATAAATCACAAGTAAGCAGCTAATTATAAATAGGTCATACGTTTTCCGAAGGTATTCTTGGCCAGTCATCTGTTTAGATATACTTCGTCATCTCCATTGAGCATCAGTAGGATTTTTGAAAAGGGTTCTCAGACAAGGTCGCGTTTACGGAGTTATTTGTGAACATGTAAACAGGAGATATAATTTTTGAAGGTAAAGCATACATGTTTATTCTTGTCCGTGACTCTGCGCTCCACTCCCTGATGTGTGTGTGTGGGTTGTTTCTAGGTCCTTCTGAACTGTCATACTTTTGGTCCTTAATTATGAACACTATAAATTGTATATACCCTAAACACTATAAAAAGACAATTTGAAAAAAGCATAACTGTAATGTGTTTTCAATTGGAACACGTTTATGCTGTTTTGTTTTTAAATTGCACGTTGAAAAGAATGTTAAATCATGTTTTGAAGCAAAAAAGACTGTGCAAGTACAATTGATGTTACTTTTGCTAATGGTTGTAATCCTTAAACATATAACTCCCAGGTACAAACAAAGCTTGCCATTTGCGCAATCCGATATTATCATAATAACGGCTGGTACGATATATGATTTAACAGCATTTTAAATGTGGAGACATTGTTTGTACCGCTACATTAATTGGGTTTTCCAAATTAATGCTCATTACAGCGTTATCATTTTTAAACGATTGTGATTACGTTTCTTAAAATAAAGACAAAAACATGAAGGACATATTATCACCAGCTTGTTCAACACTGTATTTTTCTTGTCTGCTGACTGACTTGAGCATTTGCAGAAACACTTCCTTGAAGGGTTTGACGTCTGAACTTTTCACAATTACTTACTCCCGTTTTTCAAAGAGATATTGTGATAATCCGCTCCGAACAGCAAGTGCAGTGTTTCCCTTGTAATCTTCACCATTTACATTAAACATTTTGAAATAGAAGTCTGCGTATAGGTGTAAAGCGTCACCAAGTATATACACAATTTAGCAATCCCTTCTTGTTGACACGCTTTCAGAAACCAGCATCATACAGTAAACTTTTCAAATTATCATACTAGCAGTACTACTTTTTCATAAAAGCCTGATTTCGAAGCTTGGATATATACGTGATTTAATTGCAATGTAATTACTCAATTGTTTAATGTTCACATTAACCGGGCCGGTTAGCTCATTTTTGTAGAGCGCTGGACTACAATTCCGATGATCTGAAGCTCGAGTGCCGGTTAACTTTTGTGGTGATTGATCGTGAAATTATTTCTACGGATAGTATCATACCTCAGTTCAGTTACTCGCATGTGTATGTGCACTGCGAACTGTTATACCAGCTAACACAGAACATGTTAATAAGTTAACAGACCACTGTGATATAACTAAAATACAGTGGAAAACGTTAAACAATCTAAGCACATCTTCTCGCCAGCGCAACATACCAACACTTTTCTGGGGAACGATCACATTAATATAACACAAGTATTAGCTAAAGTTCTTCGTTTGGGCACGATTGCAGACAGTACAATCATTTAGCACAAACTCCAGATCATCGAAATTCGTGTCTGAAAATACTTAGTGTCAAATGCCAAGTACACTTCGAAAACGTTTCCTTGCCAGTGTGCTGTGTTTACGACTACACGTACACTTTTAGATTCCGCGTGTCGTGTAAATAGACACCGTGCAAATGAAAGTAAAACATGCATACTTTTTTAGAGGGCATGTTTAAATCCTTTCTATTTATTAATAATCTCTAATATCAGCCAAACATGTTACCAATCATAAATGTATGAAGAATCACAATTAAGTAATGTTAAATTATTTCATGAAACTTTACCATACAACAACTTACATAAAATGCTTACCAGAGCTCCAGATAAGGTTTTGTGAAATTCTTAACGTTACTACCAGATTTTCAAAAAGAATTCTTAACTCTGAAATTTTATTCTTAACCTTACTACTAAGTTTTGAAAAATAGTTCTTAACTTTTCTAAATGACCTAAAAATAAATAATAATGGGTATTTTCATGCAAAAAATCAAAATAAAGATACTTGCAACTTTATTTATACGAGTTCAACAGTGTCTATTCAGTATTATAATATCACATTTATACTTGTTAGGAATTAATGCAGTATCCAAAACAACAGAACACATGGGGGATATCAATAACATAATGAGACAGAATAACCTTTAAAAGCACACAACACTTAATCGGTATTACGAAAATTGCACTGACAACTATTTCACGGTTGCAAAATTATATGACAACTCAGAATCATGCTACAAATGTCAATAAACTTGCCACAAAGATATATAAATCAATCCACTATTAAGCGTAAATTTGATCAGGAACAAACTGTTAATGCCCCGATTACAACGATCTGAGTTGCAGAATGTGTTTTTGTTTAACTGTAAAAACTGATAACATATTTACACGGAAATGTTTGATGCGCGTGCGCATTGACAGATGACTGTACACGCCGCTTTTATTGGAAAAAAATGCGCTTCGTTAAACAAACCCGGTAACCATTCTATATAAGTACCGAAAAGATCTTTAATACGCGAAAAGAACTCAATAAAATCAATCTCCATGCAGAGTTGTCGTTCCTTTCTCTCACATACAACATACATACAATATTTGATCCAGCTATGCTGGTTCCAGTCAAATCTCTGCGCGGAGGTTGCAATAAAATTTGATACAAACCGATGTAAAAATAATATTCGTAACTTGATTTTGTAATTCTTAATGGTACGACCAGATTTTAAAATAAATACGTAATGGACTTGAAAATAATTCTTAATTACGAAAATATGACCCTTATCTGGAGCTCTGGCTTACGTTTGATAGTATCATTCATATATGAATAAGCTCTTGATATACTGGCTGCCGGGAAATTCAAACTTTGCAGTGTAGATCAAGCCATAAGGCTCAGTCCACAATGCTTGACTAATGAATTGACACGTAATAAACATTTTCGTGTCTGTGTGTACCTTGGCATGTTTGTTTCGACCGGCGAAACCAGGCCACTGTATTCGTCGTAACCCCTGCTGTAATTTATTTATGTTCAAAACTGTGGCGTATGTGTTAGCCTGTATTGTAAAGGTCATAATTACTTTTTATGTCGAACCTTCATTTATAACAAAATGCACGATAAACATTACGCTCATAACATCGGAAATTAAAAAGCAACACAAAATAAAAAAAAATCGATTTAATAGCTATGTAATAACCCAGTGATATTATATTTATTTCATATTGAAACCTGTGGCACGATGAAATGAAGTAAAGACAACAGTCAGCAGTGTCTTTTCTTGTTGACATGATTTAAGAACCTTGTTTTATAAAGTGGAGATTCCATATCATTTCGGACGAAGCCGTAACTTAATGTTTCTAGTGCGCTATATCCTAGCTTGGATATGTGTATACAAACAACTAATATCTTATTTAATCAAAAGCAGTAGTTTCTTTTACATGTTTTCTTTATGCTGAGTCTGAAGTTTCGGATTTCCTTTATTTGGATAAATATTAAGAAGGTACTGTATAATAAGCACTGGTGCATTAATGAACAATGAATGATTTTTATGCTCCCCCAATTTTTTTGGGGGGTGGAGCATGTAGTCGCCGCTTCGTCTGTCCGTCCGTGCGTGCGTCCGTGCGTCCGTGCGTGCGCCCGTCCGTGCAAAATTTTTGTCCGGGCTATTTCTCAGCAACTAATGACCGGAATTCAAAGAAACTTTATGGCAAGCCTCACTACCAAGAGGAGATGTGCATGGTATCAGCGGGTCAGGTCGGATGATTTTTTACAGAGTTATGGCCCTTTGAAATTTTCCATGAACTGTACATATAGTGCAATTCTTGTCCGGGATATTTCTCAGCAACTAATGACCGGAATTCAATGAAACTTTATGGGAAGCTTCACTACTAAGAGTAGATGTGCATATTATCAGTCTGTTATGTTCGGATGATTTTTCACAGAGTTATGACCCTTTGAAATGTTCAAATGTACATATACTACAATTCTTGTCCGAGCTATTTCTCAGCGTATTATTACGGGAATTCAATGAAACTTTATAAGAAGCTTTACCACCAGAAGGAGATGTGCATATTATCAGCCGGTTATGTTCGGATGATTTTTCACAGAGTAAAGGTCCTTTGAAAGTTTCCATTGTACATATAGTGCAATTCTTGTCCGAGCTATTTCTCAGCAAGTTATTACGGGAATTCAATGAAACTTTATGGGAAGCTTCACTACCAACAGGAGATGTACATATAATCAGCCGGTTATGGTCGGATAATTTTTACAGAGTTTTGGCCCTTTGAAATTTTCTATAAACAGTACATATAGTGCAATTCTTGTCCGGGCTATTCCTCCCCAACTACTGACTACAATTTAATCAAACTTTATGGGAAGCTTCACTACCAAGAGGAGATGTGGATATTATCAGCCGGTTTTGGTCGGATGATTTTTCACAGAGTTATGGCCCTATGAAATTGTCCATTGTACATATAGTGCAATTCTTGTCCGAGCTATTTCTCAGCAACTTATAACGGGATTTCAATGAAACTTTATGGGAAGCTTTACTACCAAGAGGAGTTATGCATATTATCGGCCGGTTATGTTCGGATGATTTTTCACATAGTTATGGCCCTTTGAAATTTTCCATTGTTCATATAGTGCAATTCTTGTCCGAGCTATTTCTCGGCAACTTATTACTGGAATTCAATAAAACTTTATGGCATGCCTCACTACCAAGAAGAGATATGCATATTATCAGCCGGTTATGTTCGGATGATTGTTCACAGAGTTATGGCCCTTTGAAATTTTTCTATAAACTGTACATATAGTGCAATTCTTGTCCGGGCTATTTTTCCCCAACTACTGACTGCAATTCAATGAAGCTTTATGGGAAGCTTAACTACCTTGAAGAGATGCGCATGTTATTAGTTGGTTCTGGTTAGATGATTTATTTAGAGAGTTATGGCCCTTTGAAATTTTTGAATTGCTAAACCATCCATCGTATTATTTTGCCCAAAGTTATGCCCCTCAAGACGTTTCCTTTTATCTGAATATAAAGTGCAATATTGTGACAAAAACAAACTTACGGGAGCATCACCCGTCTCCGACTGTTTCTTGCTTGTATTAGCTGTACTATAAATCCTAACTGTTCTTGATATTGTTTTATCTCTGAATCAAGCGTTCGTTTGTTTAAGGATTTTTTCAACGTTGTTTTCTAAACATTGTTCCGCATAATGTGCTAAAGTAGAATTAATGTCAAACGAATTCATTGTTATATACATGTTGAATGTTTTTCCGTTGATAAGAAAACACGGAAGTCAACACGGAAACGGACGTGGTCGTTAAATAATTCTCTAAGCGACATGTGCGGTTGTTTGCCGCGTTTCATAATGTATTGTGTAATTCACAGCACAAAACAGCATGCGAAAATAATTTTTTGATAAATAAAACGCATATATCTATTTTCAAAATATTTAACTTGCCTTAACATGTCCTATCATCTTATTTCTAGGAAATACAGAAGGACATGATGTTGGATGATGAATGTGGGAAGCCACTTCGAGCTCTTACAGTATTTTCATTGTCTATTAGGTTTGCACAAAGTTACACGCACACATAATTTTTACTTTGGAATATGTAAGCTAACGACAATCTATAAACAAAACAGAAACTATTAAGAGCAGTTCTTTAGAATTTATGTTTAATACAGTTGTTACTTATAGCCGTATAAAGTAATTCTGCAGCATATATATGCAAAATACACTTGTAGATACATGAAGGACAGCTTAATACAAATGGCAAAAAAAGAGATCGCCGGCTTAGATATAGAGGACATACATTGGGTGCTGACAGTTCCTGCGATATGGGACGATCGAGCCAAATATTTCATGAGACTTGCTGCTCAAAAGGTATATAACATTTTTTATCTTTAGGTTAACATTTTTTAAACACACTTTTGAGATCATTGTTCTTATCACAATGTGCATTTTTATATTTAAGATCATAATAACATGCTCCAAAAATAAAATCTTACGATCCTTCTTTTTAAGTATAGCATGGATAAAATGTGAAAGTTTTATCAGTACAGTATTGTTCAATTTGTAAAGCACATTATTTCATTTCTAAAAACATGTCGGTTGTTAACAACAATAATTTTACTTTTATTTTTAGGTACTCGTATGATAACAATTCTTCCGAACCTAATAGAATGGCATTAATTTGAATGCCAAAGTCAGTGATTATCCCAATATTTATCTTGTATTTAAGTAAAAGTGCATATCGGTAACGTCCACGTTGTTTATAAAGATTATCATTGATCCATTAATTATGTATCATCGTATACAGAACTATAAAGGATAGAACTAATTAAAATTTCAAGTCATATTATGCGCATGTGTTTCTCAGAACAAAATTTAAAAACACAAGTTTGTTTCTCCTTCCCGAACCATTCAAAATAGATCTAAGTAGGTAGGAAAGAAATTGTTTTTTTTTCCATTAGAAATATTTTGACTTGAAGATTCAACTTCAACGTCGAACAACAATTGAATCGTAATATATTCCATGCTTTTATACTACAGACTAGATTCAAAATTGACTAAAAAAATTCTGACATATCATAATGAATATAGATCTATTACTATACTTTTTCATGGATGAACAAGAAATCTTACTATAATATTTATTGACGGTCTTTATGTATCATAACTACGACATTGACACACCTCTGCTCACTTTCATGATTTTGTTATTTTTACAGTGTAAATTGGGATGTTAAGATACATTTGATTCATAAAATTAATTACCTGACCTTTTTTGTAGATGTAAAATCCCTCCAAACTAGTTATATTAATTAAACGAATGTTTCGTTTAATCACGGAAAGACGATATTATTTCTAAGTTGCTGGAATACTTACCAGTCGCATGCTGTTTGAGTGAATATATAATTACTGCAACATTATTTTTAACAAAATAGGTATGGATCCAAATGTTTCCTATGAACGAAAATATAACTTGTCTTTAATGCTTTCCATCACGGACACGCACCTGGCGTTATCTTCCTTCTTGGTTTCAGTAGTTATTTTTTTGCGGAAGTCCTTACACAAAGATTAAATAATGTAAGTTTGATAACAAGCATCCATGGTGTAGTGCATGGTGCTAAGATTGTTTTGGTATCAATTTGAAGGTAAATATGACAGCAATAAGAAACAAAAACCTTTTCGTCGCAATGTATTGTTTTTACTGGTTTCTGTTATATATTGGATTTTTTTCTGACCGCCTGTATGCCCCTGAATTCTGGTTTGTTATTTCTTAGGTCAATACTTTTAGTTGCAAAATTTATGTTTTTAATGGTGTTTTTAAAAAGGTTATGAACATATCTTTTCAATCAAGTATGGTGATGTTCTAGATAGTAGCCGGTGGAAATTGACATTTAGCACAGCACATTTAACTTTATATAGAACAAAAAGGTAATTATTTGGCGCACTTGCAACCTTTACTGTGTGGTTAACACGTGCCTAGACCCACGGATTGGTAGATCCATACACATTCGGTTTTGTTCATCCTGTTTTAATCCCCGAATCAAATCAGAAAATCGGTCAGAAAGGGGACACAAACATTTGTTTATTTTCGACCAAAGCATTTAGAACATCAACGGCAGCATTTAACAAATATTTTATTTTGCAAAACAATACTTATGAAAAGCAAACTGTTTTCACAAGAAAATATGTTTCTTAGTCATTTGGAATGTACATTCTATACAGAAAACATATATGTATAACTCGCTATATCGATACATCAAAGTTTGTATGTAATATTCCGCAATAATCGGCTGAAGATCTTTGCACGATTCCAAAACAATACTAAAAACAGATCAATGTACAAATAATACCTAGATGTTCGAAATCATTGTCATATTCTTACCATTTTTTTCAAACTACTTTAAAAACGACAGAAAAAATAAAAAAAAAACATTGGAAACCTCGTCCACACGTTTTCACTGGAACTCGTGAGAACCCGATGTGTTCGTATCTTTACAGGCTGGCATAAAAGAAGAGAATATGTCCATTGCGATAGAGCCAGAGGCAGCGTCGATGTATTGCAGACACATTAAACTTCAAAAAGGTGAAAACAGTGATATTTCATGTTTCCGGTCCGGGCAGAAATTCCTGATCTTGGACGCAGGAGGTATTCTGGTTAAAATTAAGTAATACTTTCTAGAAATTATACCAGTAGAAACTGTGTTGTGTAAATTGAATGCTTTATCAACTTCATGTTATTGAATATCTCGTAGGTGGAACAATTGATACTACAGTGCACGAAGTAAGTCTTGGAGGAGGACTAAAAGACCTTTACCATCCTACCGGAGGATTTTGGGGAGGAACACTGGTGGACAAAGCATTTTTGGACTTTATGGGGGAATTGATTGGTATGACTTTATTTCAGTTATTACTTTAAATTGATTGTAATCAAAACTATCTCCATGAGTTATGCGACTTTATTGTTATTTGAAAGTGACCATGTTTACAAAGTTACAAAAACGTTTCATTTAAGGACATGAAATCGTAACACAATTGAAGAATCACCACATGGAGGACTACATTGATCTACTGAGAGATTTCGAATTAAAAAAAAGAGAAATACATTTTAAAGATGATGGACGGGTGACAATCAGACTGCCAGTTGCAATTTCGAATATAGTAGAGGAACTCAAGGGGCAGATATTGAACCACATAATCCAAACCTCACATCACGCTAGTAAAGTACGTTGTATGCGACTTTTATACATTGTTTTAATCATAGTAAATTATTTTTTAATGATTTGACAAAAATATTATGCAAAAGTCTACATACTTTATTAAACAGCAACGAAACCGGGCCGAAAAGTTCATTTGTTAAAGCCTTGGAATGCTCCCAGGATCAACGGTTGGTTACGCGGCACGGTACAATCGAAGTACTTTGTGTGGAAGCTGGTTATGAATTTTTTTAGGGGATTGGTTAATATATTATATGTACGGCAATTCTCCCTGACTTCTGAATCAACTATAGAAGATTCATTTACATCTATAAGTATGTAAACATAGCACCGGTAAACCAGCTTACCATCATACAGTTAGAGTCGGTTAACTGATAGCTATAATTTCGCTTAGATACAAAAAAAAACAGCGAAAACTCCAAATTAACAAACACTGCCAAACCACGTATTTTCTGCATCTGCATTGTCGTTGAATTTCAATGTGAAATACACGTGAAATGTTATTTGTTTTATGTTTCAGATTGATCTAATTGGCGAAAAACTGCGTCTGGACAACAACATTTTCCGATCATTCTTTAAGGGCTCAGTTGAAAGAATACTGCAACACCTTTCCTCTTTACTACGGCAGCCTGCATGTTCGGGCGTGGATACAATTCTGATGGTGGGAGGATACTCTGAGTCTCCAATTCTTCAAGAAGCCATTCAAAATGAGTTTCGCGCAATGCGGATCATCGTTCCAAAGGATTCGGGAATTGCTGTACTTATGGGGGCAGTTATATACGGACACGCTCCAACTGTCATCAAATAACAAATTGCTAAGTACACGTATGGTATGGAGACGTGTTATGACTTTGACGAAGTAGAACATCTTTAGAAAAGCGAATTCTCTTTGGAAAAAAAGGACTGTTGCGTCCATATATTTCACATTCTGGTAAGGTCAGGAGAAGCAGTTATTGTAGGTGAGTTCAAGGCGGTTGGTGATTCTTTTCCGGTGAATGTCAATCAAGCCTTTATGAGTTTCAAGCGTATTCTTACAACAAATAAAGATGTTCGATTTGTTACGGACATTGGGTGTCAACAAATTAGTTCGGTAAAAGTACCTCTGCATGGTAAAGGTTTGAATCGGCCTGTTTCTGTTAGAATATTGTTTTGAGGAACGGAAATTAAGATTGAAATCCTTGATATGTCCACTGGCAAGAACAACGCAACATTGTTTGACTTTTTCCTGTAATGTATACGTCAATATCTGAAACATAAGCTTCACGTAAGACTTCCAGCGTTTACAAACGACAACTAGTTTTTAGAATAGTAATGCATTCTGACGTGCATTCTCATTCCAACGGTACGTAACATACCAAAATAATGAATCTTTAAATCACACCCCTGCCATTACAAGCCCAAAGACTTCAGATTCAAACGCTCTTTGCACAAAATGTTTAAATAATGACAAAAAGTTAACAACTATCCCCGCACCAGGGGCTAAATGAATTACCTATAATTTAGTAGCAAAATTATTCTCAAAGTGCTCTTAAAACGAACAAATTGTCTGTATGAAAAACTAACGTCTCAGATGTTTCACAAATATCAGTATATTGTAGCCCTTTACACAAGTGTTTAAATGATGTAACTTGGGTTAAGTTTATATAGGCCATGCTTCGGACAAACACACGTTTAATTATGTTTCAAAGCCTCAGTTAAACATCCCCATACCCTCTTCTTTAACATAAAGTTTATGAATGAAGTATTGCTTTCCTTTTTGTTATAGATAAGCATTTATACATGAGATGTTAATGCAACACCCGGGAAACGTATACGTTAAACACAGTACGTGCTTTGCAAAATAAAGTTGATGGCTTTGACTGACTATTAATGTTATCCTGCATCTAGTATACAATAATGTCGAAGACACTGACCTAAAATTGTAAATGCTACTACACCACTGACCGATAACACACATTATCCTGCCTGCGTTATGTAATATCACGTTATCGACTCATTACACTGTTTAACGCTTACCACATTTACAAAAAGTATGATCCTGACAAGGAATCACATTGAATTATTCTTTTGTACCGCCAACGTTTAGAAACTCTTGTCGTATACTTATGTCACTAAAGGTAAACACAAATTGATTTGGGATCAAGATTTCACAATTCATGATAAGAGAGTCATGGTATCAACATTTTCTTATGAGACAGCCAGCACTTTAGAAATAGTTAACAACATATTATTTCATATTTAAATAGTAAGGTTGCCATCCCAGCTGTCTAGAAATTAGTTGTAGACATTTTAACATCATCACACAAACGATGAAATACCCAGTTGTAACGTCATCTACTGGTTGCGATATCGCTAAGTGGTGTAATGGATATGGTGTCCGCCTAGCGATCGGGAGGTCACGGGTTCGATCCCCATTGTGGGAGCGTTCTTTAGATCTCCCCCAAAGACACCAAGTACTGGTTCTAGTCCCAGGAAACGGACTCGAGAGTGTTTCAAATAAGTAGTAAGTACTTTCTATGCAATCGAGCTTAAATAAATAGGTTTAAACTAAACTAGTATACTTCATGTGTGTGTTAATAGATACACTGACGCATGTTTTGTTTATTTTGTATTTTTGTTATTTTTAAACTTTAAATAACTATTACTTTATCATACCAATGTTGTGTTTATTGATGAAGTGAGTGCTAACATAGCAATACATATAATCTTATGTAGACGTAATAATTTAAGCAAAAGTCGGCAGGCTTTCAGTTTTGCATATTATACAGTGTATATATATATATATATATATATATATATATATATATATATATATTGTCATGCCCTATTTCAATGGCTAAAACATGTACATTGTTCGTTTTTACTGTAAGAGTTTTGAATCAAAATGACTATGTCACTGTTATGTAATACTTTTATTAGATGATATATGGTATTTAGATCTGATTACAGCCGATGGCTAACTTTTGCACTTCTGTTTTATTTGTTATATCTGTTTACAATGTCTTATTGTATTAGCGTATGTTTATATGGCCGCCATTTTGATGAACAGGGAGTTGATTTCCTGAGGCTGACTATATAAATATATATATATATATATATATTTATTCGTTTTTATTGTTAGAGTTTTGAAACTTAATGACTATGTCTCTGTTATGTTAATGCTTTCATAAGATACTATGTGGTATTTAGATCTGATAACAACCCATGCCAGCCTTTTGCACGTCTTTATTATTTGTAATATCCTTTTGAAATATCTCATTGTTTTATCGTCTGTTCATATGGCCGCCATTTTGGATGAACATGAATCTGATTTCCTGAGGCTGACATAAGTACATTCTGTGTAGTTTACACTGACTTCAGTATTTTGACAGTTAAGTCATTTGAACTCTTTTTTTAAAACTCATAATCCACCATTATTATCTAATAAAAAGGTAATAGTCGTTTTCATAAATGATTTATTGATTTAATTGATATGTATTTGATTATTGTTTAATTCTTATATTGTCGAAAATATCATTTTAAGACGAGTGGCATTTACTGTGTAAAGGACGCTCAAATTATCTTGTGCGCTTCTTTGCGCTCTTTTGCGTTTAACTGAGCGTTTCATGTGCCCTTTTTGTACACATTTTATATGTGCGCTTGTATTGAAAAATTGCACAATGTCATGCGTGCGCTTCTGGAGAGTATACAAGGCACTGAAAATTCTCATTGAATGACTCTGAACTTTGATTTCCTATGTGTGAAACTTATTTTATTTAGTTTTTTATAAAAAAAGACATTTCATTCAAATAAAAAAAAAATGGATATCAACATTTAGGCTACATGAATGATTTTTGTAAAGGTCATATTAAATAGAGAGTGCAAATACTTATTGTACTAGCTGAATTTGTAATATCAATGTTTTTTGTTTTTTTGTTACACCGGGCGATACTTGGATTTCATTTTATGTAAATAACCTGACATATCAAATCAATTTAGATTACAACTATGGATGAAATGGGATTTATGTAGTGAAATATGATTGACTGTGGTTTACATCCATTAAAGCGTTTCCTTTGTTATCTATCATGCTTGAATGTCGGCTTATCTGCGATTTTCCTTCGTATTGGTATGCTAAATCGTACATGGTCACGTTAACGAATTGTCTTATTTAAACTTTAAATATAGTTGTATACATATATATGTAGGATTTAAAATTAATTCTATATATTTTAAACATCACTATAAGTCACAATACACACACTTATATAATAACACATGTAAACATACTTTTTTATTTTCTCAAAGTATAATATGTTTTGCCATCCGTTAAAAAAAAGTTTTTCTTTGAAATTTCTATTTTATAACATTGAATTGCTATGTGAAGTATATGCTTGTATGCTTTAAATTATGCACATGTATTAATCTGTTGTTTCTACAAGAGTGTTTGATGAATTATGTATATTTGTTTATAATACTCATAACTATATTTTCGGATTACACGTTATGGGTGTGTATATGTTCAATTTTTGTATGTTGTATGTCTTATCGATTTAAAATGGATATTCCCTTGTGTAATTGAACTGCGATCGATGGTTCATAAGTTTCTTTGTTTCAACAATTTCTTTTATAAATGTTAAAACTATTAACGTGTAATTAAAAACAATTTATTGTATGACCAGTCTAAAAGAAACCCGTGTGGTGTTGAGATGTAAACTAAAAATAATATAATTACAATCTATGTATGTTATATATATAATCAGGCACGCTCAAATGCACATTCATGTATGCATTTTCTTACCGAATTAGTTTGTTTAAAATATAAACATTCCGTACTAAAAGCAACTGTATAACAACAAGTAAACATACCTCCCTTACGGACAGTAACATTATTGCTAAAGACAAACATTCCATCTTTAGGCACTGCACACTGCCATTGATAAACTACTTTAGAATCATGTATTGCGTTGATGTATCATGCGACAGAGGTCGAGTTCTCACAGGAACATTATGCTTGTAGCGCATTCCTTACGTCACAGTCTAGGTCAACTTTTCGTACACGTGTGAAACTCTTTCATCTATTTGAATTTTATTAATACGTTTTTAAATGTAGGCACTTTGTTTCAGGTTAACATTGGAAAAAATACGATTTTGGTAATACAATTATGACATCAATACATTATGAATTCATCTTGCTGATAGTTTGAATATTAAATATGGTATCAATCACTGTAAGAGCATGTCAAAGATTTTTACACTGTCCATGCTTGAATAATTGATATTGTATTTATGCAAGATCTATGTTATTCGTAATAATCTGCATTAAGTATTTGTATTGATAGCATCTTTATTAGTATCAATAAAGATTGTGTGAACGTTTTAATGAGTTTGTTTCGTCAACATGTAGCAATCATGTCATGTAATGCTTTTGTTTGAAATCCTTTGGGTTGTTTATACTAGTTGTTCATAAACTAGTTTACTCAGTTGGGTTGCTTCTTTAATATCGTCGGACATGTATTCTGGAACAGATAAGCATAGGTAAGGTTTCTGTTTTAATCGCTTCGAATCGATATGAATGATATTTATTAACGTTTTTGATTCATTAAAATTTAACATAGTCTGGTTCCGAAGGCGAATTCATGTTTTACAATTAAACTCCATTTTAAAACTATGTTTCAGTGTTTTGCAACAATGTTTAATAAACGATTTGTTGTACATGTACATTATTGGAGATTAGTACTGTAAGGTCGTCTGATTTCGTTTAATCGAACCATATTTGGGAAGAAAGCACACGCCACTTAACTTTAAACAAGAAAGTCCTGTATGTTGAAGTAATAACTACCGGTTATATAATATATTTACGATACTATTTTTTTTCATGTTTGTATATTAACAACAACCTGAAATGATGACGACACCACCAAATTTCCATTGGATATTTGCAACCTATAATACAATATTATTATTAACTATTAAACGATAACAATTCATAAATAAATATACCTTTAGTCTAAAATATCGTATTCTCAATAGGCCATGTTATGAAGTCTAAACTGTCCAAAACATTATAACCATTTACCTCATTTTTTTTAAAGAAAAAGAGAATAAGGGAGGCAATATTAAAGCAGAGCTCGAAAAAACCGAAACCTTTTTGACCAAAAATACTATATAAAAAATCTATAATCTCCGAGTAGATCTAAAACATATACATAGCAAAAAAGTAGAACATAATAAGATATCGGGCTTAATGTATTGAAATAGCAACACATTGACTTAGTCTTGTGTACCCTCGTTTCACTACTTCGTTTAGGTTTTCCGGGTACAATTGAGAGTACTTGTCCTTAGGGCGTTAAATCATGCATTTACAGAAGAAAAACGTTAAATAACCCATCCCATGTGTACGTTTGATAACACTAGACACACGTGTCACCTCTCTTTGCTTAATACAGTTAAGGAAAACTGGGACTGGGTGTATAGCCAAAAGGTTATATAGACGGTACACCGTGAGTAATAATAATTTAACAGGCTTGATGAAACGAAGGTTCATTTGCGAAAATACGCGACTTTTTTTTAGTTTAATGCAATATACTGAAAACAATAATATACCGGGTCTTTTCCATCTTATTGGCTTTGGAATTGTTTTTAAATATATGGCTTGGTCTTCAAAAAAGAAAACACTTTATTCATTCTTTGAAAAGATACACAACGATTGTTTAATGTTCTGTGCAAAAAACATTGTATCGTCAGTTATACAAAGTTTATTTATGTCTGAATTCTTCCCAATACTATGCGGTTTTTCGTCAAAGAGATACACTTAGTTGGAACCTTTTTTTGATACCTGCAAATACATTATATCTATAAAATGACGATCAAAAGCAAAATACTGTATTACTGAAACTGTCTCAAATTTGCGGATGACATAACTATCATTTTGGTGACTCCAGCGATTCACTTACCGAGACTTTTCATTTTATTTGGCGTTCGTATATTCAGGATTGTATGTTAACTTTGAAAAAACTAATGTTATATCGATTGGCATAAGTTGGTATGGTTCTGATAGCATTTAATTACATTTGAACTAATTTGTATATACACATCTTGGTGAATGAATAGTGAGTGAGGCTGATATATATATACAATTTATTTAATAACAAACAATAAATACAACAGTATTATACAACAAATTACATTCGACTGTTTTATAATAGATCATATGTTCACGATGCATTTATAAAAAACGTCTGATACAATGCCCCATGGATAATATTAAGAATTATAGCTTGAGGCAAGTCAATTTATTGTCGATGTGCTTTGAGTTGCGAAAGAATAATTGTCTCTATATATATACATCTGTTTCATATCGACGCGAATCAACTTAACTTAATAGTCATGACGATAATTTAGAAGTGTGTATTCTTCGCACACATGTTGGTTAGTTGAAGAGGTTGTTTTTCATACACGGATATTTACCCCGTATTTATTTTGTTACATCGAACCATAACGATCATACACAAAACATTGTTTTCAGTTTACATACTATTTAATAAGTGTTAATATGTGAAAAAAAGATGGTATATACAATATTGAAGCTTAAACATACCTTATCTTCGGTAGCGAATCTCATTATTACAAAAATGATGCACCTATATACAAGCAATGATATGTCTGTAGTCTGAACTTGTATTTAATGGTTGGAGTACTGCGTGCAACTTAAATTGGTTCTTATGTTTATTCAAACTTAAATTACACTTTAAACATAGCAATTATTTTTTTTTAAGCCGATTTTATTTTTAAGATATTTCTCGTTTGACTTAGAATATAAAAACTACACAACATAACAAGCTAAAAGTGCAAAAACATCCTATCATAATATTTCACTGCGACCACTCGAGTCACTGATTTCAATACATGTTGAGATTCCTTGCTAAGAAATTTAATAACATGAACAGATACATGTTTAATAAGAATTACAACTTATTTTCTGGTTATTTATGGTTGATGTGAGCAAAAATCATGAGGAATTAAAAAAAAAAAAATGGCAGTAATTTCCTTTGACATCCGTGTATATCTATTTTGGCTTAACAGTATGCAAGAATTATTCTGTCACATCTTTCCCAGTGGGTTTCACAGAAAGTTTCAAAAACAAGTTATTATATGAAGTACGTGTTTAGCTTTAGTATGGGATTGTGTGCATGCGATCTACACATTCGGATACATTCACACATGTTTTGTTGAATATGAAAATATTTTAAAAGTATGTACTTAAAACATAAAATCTACAAATATAGTATGTCAGATAAGTGCATGTTTAAGATTTAACATAGCTAAATAGTTATAATATATAAGCAAAAACACACAACAGAGACAACAGTCAACATGAAAATGCAAGAATACAAAATGGCACTTAATTCTATAAATACAAAATCTATCTTGGGAATCTTTCAAATATATACGCATCAAAAACAAATTTACCAGGTTATATAATATGAAAAATTCTCATATCTCCGATTATCTAAGCAACCTTTCGTTCAAACAACAGAACACCCAACTGTTGTCTATTCATTACGTAACCTAGGGACATTTAAATAATCCCTTTCCGAATGGAATTCTATAAAACAAATACATTTCTCCTGTAAACAATTGTTTTGTTTTTTCAACTCGCAGCCAAATCTTATACAAACAACATTATATATTTAATTATGTAAAACATGTTCCAAGCTATCAACACTTTTATCCCAAAAGATTGGAACGCGTTAACTGCAAATTGTACACTCACGACTGAAATTCCTTTGCTGCTGATTTCTTTTATTTAATCATTATTGAAACTCCGTTCTGTTTATTTTCTGGAATAATTAACAGCACTGTTATCCCAAAAGATTGGAACGCGTTAACTGCAAATTGTACACTCAAGACTGAAATTCCTTTGCTGCTGATTTCTTTTATTAAATCATTATTAAAACTCCGTTCTGTTTATTTTCTGGAATAATTGAAAATTGCAATTTAATTCTTTATACTGTCAAAACTACAGAAGACCACGCGTTCAATTATTCAGATAGGTGTTGCCGATTTTGTATTGCTATCTCTCGCTCTAAGTCGATCAAAATAATATTGTATTAAAGCATTTCGATCGATCGAAGTGATTCTAGCCTAGGTGTGTCCGTCGTGTTCTTCATAGTGTCTATATTTCATATTTTGATATTTGCACACATTATGTACCCAATTTCTAACCCCTTTCTCAATTTGCGCATGCCATATAAATGGTGTATTTCTCCGCTCTATAGGCGCATGTTTGTTCGTCTTCGTTACTTTTTTTTGTCCTGCGATGGCTTGATAATAAATATGAAATGTTAACAAATGTCGGGAAAGTATTTTAGCCCAATCGTATGCTTAACATGAAATTTGCAAAATTACTTCGTTGAAAGATTACAAAACTCTCTACATACACCTCATAACTTCTTTGAAATATTATTAAGTTTAAAAAAAATCGTCGATTGCACTTGTAACGTGTTTTACCAATAGTTTGGAGAGTAAGTGTATTTCTTATTTAGCGCAATAGGTACGTTGATTTATTATAGGTTCGTCATCACTTAATCTCTGTGTTATTTGCATTCAAGGCAACATCGTTACACATTGCATTCTACCAATGCATTATACTGCGACATTTCTTCTTGACCGTTTCTAATAAGACTCTCATATCGTCCATGGTCCACCCTGAAATGTAAGGTTAAGAAATACATGCGCAAAGCAATATACTTTGTAAATCACCTATCACTAGGTTATACTTTTTAAGCTCACGCAGGTGCTTTCAAAATTTAAATTAAGGATACAAATATGCTAATACAAGTATATGCATGTCATTGAAGAGAAATGTAGATATTTACGTTGTTGGGTAGATGTCATCGGGTAGATCTGAAAACAAAAGTACAATTTCCTTAAATTACACACAAGATGAAAACACTTTCTTGTTTCAAGTTTATCAATATAATATAAAATTGAAAAAAAAAACATTATGAACAATCTTTAGTAAATATAATTGCAATTTAGAATAAACATATTGGAAAATTCCATATCGCGTTGAAACAAGTTTGTTAAACGATCATTAAGGTTTAACTGTAGGGACTATTAAATTGTTTAAACCCGAAATTAAATAAATAAGGAAAACATTATTTTTCATTGTTTTTCAATTCAATGCATGCAACTAGAAAAGTGTAGCGGAAAATGAGATATGGCCAAAGGCTAATACCGACTATATAAATTATGACTGATAGTAAATATATGTTAAGGTTCACTAGTGCTTTATCTAGATGTAATAACCAAGATAATGGTTACATTGATATTTTGAAGACAACCGGTATGTTAAACTACTGCTGAATATCTTAACAAGGACAACGCAAACAACGCATAAATCAATGTAAAATATTATCAATTCATTGTATCGAATATTGTTTGCTACTTAATACAATATATATCATAGTATTTGTATAACACACTTGACCATGACACTCATGTTATATTCTATGTCAAAAATCTATTGATCTTTTCGTGTCATTTAAAACGGTGTTTAAATCATTTTGTGTTGTTAAAACTAAACTCGCTTTAAACACAAAACATCATTGATTTTGGTATAGCTGCGCATGGATAGTGTTTATATTAATATTACTTATACTGTAATGGCGTGTAACGTAACCGCACAATACACTGCTAGTCTCCAGGGTTGATGCGACACGTTAGCTACTGGAGCTAAGACATCTTTAAATTGTCAACAAAGGGTACAACCATAGGAACATGGGCCATTCAAACACAACAATTTCCACCTGGCAACCACTAGGCATTAATCGAGCTAGCCGAGGTCATGTGGATAGGCCTCGGTGAAACACACTTAGGGCAGGTATAGGTCAGCGGGGATGATTTTTAACAACGCCACGTGGTTTTTCATAATTAGGAAGGAAGAAGTCAAATGCGTCATCGGTTGCAACCCATTGTCCAGAATGCTCATCTCCATCCGTATCTTAGCGAGACCTTACAGCACATCCAATCATACGCACCAACATAAGACTACGAAGACAAGGTTATTAAACTGTTTTAGGAAGAGTCAGAGCGCATCATAGCCAAAGTCTCAAAGAAATATATCATATCGTTCAAGGCGACTGTAACGCCAAGTTTGGAGCAGACGACCACCAATGCAGGTCATGGACAGTGGGTAGATTAAAGAGATCAACGATAGGGGGCTTAGACTTCTAGAGTTCGCCGGACGCCACCAACTCACACTGGCTAACACGCTGCACATATACATTCCGTCCAGCGACCTGGCATGCTCCAAACGATCAAGTACACAAACAGTTAGAGGGCATTCAGGCGCCGCCTTGTTTAAAAACAAGCATAAAAAAGGCGCACACAAGAACATTTCCTGGCGAAGGCTTCGGCATTGACAACGCATTATTGCTCTCTACCATCAAGCTTACTGTAAAGAACAAGCGCATCACCAAAACCCTTCGCAATAGATAGTATTTGAAGAAATTAACAGATTCAGAAATATCAATTGATTTGCAATCACATATATGTGGCACGTTTCCAGCCTTGAAAATCCTTGGAAGTGATATCACCACTTCTGTTAAAGGTGACCAGCGTCAAGTGCTTGCGAACAATCAACCTATGATGGCATCAGTACCGCTGATGTCCTAATACGAATTGCATCTGCGAACGCAGCGATGGCCAGACTGAGCAGGTTGTGGATAAGCAGCTTCATAACCTTCCCCACTAAGTGCAGGATCTACCGATCAATCGTCGTCTTCATGCTACTATACGGCTACAGAACCTGGCCGCTTTACGCGGACACATAACGTAGGAGTAGGGTCTTTGAACACTAGTGTTTTCGAAGACTCCGACACATCACCGACATAAAGCACAAAGCCAACCAGTACATCCAGAGCATGACAGTTAAACATGTTGGTCCACAAGTTCCCCTACTGGCGACCGTCAAAAGACACGACGAAAGCTGGCTTGGTTTTAACACGTCACCCGGCACGACTCAAAAATGTGCCCAAGGACAGGCAAGAGGGAGGTCGCCGTTGAGTCCGTCAAGGAGAAAAGCTGGAGAAAGCATTTGGCAGCGTGCCAATCGCTCCAGATGGGTGAGCTACTAACAACAGACCTGACAAACGGACGGAGAATCTCTGTGTCGCCGCCCACAAGGTCCTCACAATTGCCAGACCGGCAAAGGGAATGATGATGACGATGATGTTTATGGAGAGTTTATATGTATTTAAATTTGTCATATCATAATAATCAGATTATAAAGTGCTCATCGAGTAATTTCATCAAAGTAGTGTGGTTTGTAATTACAATTTTTTTTTTTTTTTAATATAATGTTTTGCAAGAATCAAATTGTTATTGTAACCCTTACAGGAGAATGTTATGTCGAGATCCAATATACCTTTTAGATCTTTCACAAGTTACATGCCACATAACATTAAATTATTGTGACCAGTTCTTGCCTAAATGTATGTTTGATTTTATTGTACGTTAACATAATGAACTCTTGAATTTCTATTGTTGCTCTAAAACATTAGCATTTAGTTTAGATTTGTTAATGGAAGTATCATTACCTTACCACATTAAAAAAATGAAACAACTAATCATCACTTCTTATATTATTTTGGGTCATAAATCTGTTTATGAACTAAACGCATTTAAAATTAAGCTCCGGTGACCTTAGCCGTACTTGTCGTGACAAGTTATTACGGGCGAAGTGTTGTTATGATGGTATATACAATTATTTACCCAACAGTATTTTTTAAACTTCCGACCTGCGTAAATATTGCGTTCGGAAAAGTGTTAGTTTTCTCTTAATATAGGAACAACTTTCCAGAGATATCATGAAGAAATGTCGGTTAACATCAGGTAGTCTTTAATTTTACGCAAGTTTCCAATTTAATTTAAAATACAGAACAAAACATGCAAAACAACATCAAACATAAAACAATTCTGAGGTCACCGCTTTGGAACGGTCAATAAAAAGCATTTATTTATTAACCTCTCTATAAAGTGTTGATAAAGATTGACCTAATAGCAGCGTTTATGAAAGTATAAAGCAATACAGGTGAATATAATCTGAATTTAATTTCTCTATGCTTAATATACACTAAAGCAACATACCTACTACTTTCATGATAAAATAAAACAAATACAAATATTAAATTAAAACCTTTGTGTTAAAAACACTTAGAAACCCATCATTATTCAATGCACATTTCAGATTGCCCTAATTCATCTCAATAGGAGGCAGAAATACAATGTGTAAACTTCCCAATAACGGAGCTCTCAAAATGTCCAAAGATACACGTGAAACAAAATATTTTTAAGCTGAAATATATCGAAATTGATATAACCTTCATTTCTGAATGACACGTCAGCAAGTGGAATTGGGTCCTCGGAGGGGTGGATCTCATAATACACCACGCTGTCGCCAGATCTTTGTTGGGGAATCGTCTGCTCGTCATTTGCACTATTCCGTGTGACTTCGGCCTCAACCATTGAACAACTGGTGTTTTCTTAAATAATGTAACGTAGTTTACTTAAGCATCGACATGTTTGTTAGAAACAGTTTTAAAATAATATACGTTTGTACGACGATATTTATTTATATGTACTATAACGTTTTGTTATATATGCATATTGTGTAGTTCTTATCGTGCTATAAATATATTGCATATGTTATATATTAAAATTAATTGCGGATATGTAACATTTTTCCCATAGTATATGAATTTTAATTCAAAACTAATAAGAGTGTTCCCAAAACATGTTAACACATATAATAATACGTCGTCTCTTGTTGAATTTAACTTCTGATATATGAAATCATTGTTAATGACACGTATTTTCTTCATATGCCTTTTTATAGGCATTTTTTATGTTTTTTTTCTAGTTATGTTCTATTGGTGTAAGTTAAATAAAATGTATTCGAACAAGGACTAGAATGAATAGGTAAATATTTCACCAGATTTAGTATGTGGTGCGCGACACTTCCGACAGAAGCAAGCAAAAAGCACGACTAATACAGGAACAAAACCACTCGTGACAGCCACAATGATGATCCTCGAGATGTCGGCTAAAATATTAATATTATACAATATGAAAATAATCTGAAAAAAGGATAGTTTGAAATTGTCAATTTGTGATGTGAGCAGCTATATAGTGAATTGCATTTAATTTTATATAGCAGCATAGTGTTGATTATTACACTAATACTGTCAATAATTACGTTTAAACATTGGCATGTGTGTCATAAATGTACACATAGTAGGGTTATTATTTAACTTTGAATTAAATCATGCATTTATTAGCGATTTGAAAAACACATACACGATCATAATCAGAACGCATGTAAGTTGAAAAGATACCTGCACACATACCGATATATATATATATAGAATTACAGGTTACTGCGCCATCGTTGTGTAATGTATAAGTTAAGGCTTAGGAAACAAAATACAGCGAGGCTTGCCAAACCGTTGTTTTATTTGAGCTGAGTCTAATATATTTAACACCGAAAGTGCAATTACTTGTGTTTCAGTTTATCATACCTTCACGTCCCCGTATAGCTACGACGATTCATTTTAGCGGGAATAAATATGAGTTTTGACGTTTGACTTCATGAGCACTTGCTCTTAATATTTGTAAAAAAAGCTTTTTTCTCCTGTTTGTTCTGCTTTTTGAGTCTCAAATATAGTACCTCTCAGTATACGTTTGTTTAATATGTTGAATGTGATTCTATTTTACCGAAAATGATGACTTAATAATTGATTCCGAGTAATATGACCTACCTCAAATATTAAATGATTAAAAACTTCATGTTTACGTGATATAAACAAGAATATCGGGCAACATTATACCAGGCGGTTATAAATGTAGTGGTATGATAGAAAAAAACTAATTGTTTAAATAGAGTTTTTTCGGGTGACTATTCTTTACTCATTGTTATATTATATGGTCTGTACTTACAAGTTCTCTTAAGAAAGAAAACCTCCGTGTGTTGTTTTCCAATACCGTTGCCTACTTGCAAAATGTACATTCCATAATCCGTTTCGGTTATGTTATAAATTGTTAAATTGCTGTTTGAGCCATATGTTTCAATTTGAACTCGGTCATTTGATTCCATTTCGACACATATGTTAGCCTCTGTGCATTTCCTCCAGGAAAAGTCCGACCGATGAGGTAATGGGTTTGACATTGAGTAGAAACTGAATGTCACTTTTCCGTGCAATGTTGCAAACAGTTCGTTTCCATAATCAAACAGTTTTTTTACAGGACCTGTAGACAAATATTTATTGGAATATGGTTCAGCAATAATGACACAAATAGTTTAATGATAACGTAGACACTAGATAAAAGAACAGAAATTTAACGAGTTTAAAACTGATAACATTGCATGTGAACTATTTATCTTAAATATTGACACATACTTTGTTAGAAGGATTGTTAAAATTCGAACTTATATTTCAGACAAGGGATTTACGATTGTGCTTCATTGTTGACTGATACAGTCGAAAATTCATATTGGTTATTTCAACATTAATTGTATGAAGAAGAATAGAAACCCAATACAGGATTATTTTGTATTATTGACAAGAAATGTATTTTTCCATTGTATGTATAACTGCAAGCAGGACGAATGGAATAACAACTTACACAAAACATTAACATGAATTTCTTGTCCACGCACACCAAACGAGTTCGAAATCAAACACGAATAATTTCCTATATCTCGACAGGCAACCGCGTCAATTTTATGGATAAGGTTGAACAAGTTATTAGATGCAGTTTGATCCTTGCCATGCAATGTATTCAACTGTGTGTTTCCTTTTAGAATCCGTATTAGTGGTGCAGGGTTACCGTCGCCGATACAGTGGAATATGGCTTCGTCGTTTTCTTTAAGTGTTACATTTAAGAAATGTTGACTGTGTTTGACATAAAATGTGTGGATAGTCGCTGGATCTAAAATCGATAAACGGTTTAAAACTATTATATAATATATCGTCAGAACAATCACGTTTATTTCAATGACTTTGCGATACTTAAATAGAGTATTGTGAGTAAATTGGGTGCATTTCAAGTATCGAACATATATCGGTTGCATGTGTAATGCATTTAAAAATCGCGTCATGAAAATACGTGAAAACAATTATAAAATACTAATGAGATGCATTACACAACACATGAATTTGAAAATCTTCTCTGTCAATTCCAGTGAAGTTTCCATATCGTGCAATTATCCTATTGCTGACTTCACACGTGTAGATACCAGCATCCTTACGTGTAGCGTCCATTATTAAAAGAGACTTATTTGTAATGGTAACGTTTTCTTTGAGCCAGCGGACCTCGTTTTCCCGTGGATAACCAGGCTGATATTTGCACGACTGATTGACACTTTGCCCCTCTTTGATGTACATCGAATCAAACGAGGACACGGTAGGAGGTACTTAAAAGGCAAAGAACACAATTGGAACAAACATCAAGGTATTATACATTTGTATAATATGAGTACAACTTTCAATGACGGGCAGATGAAACACACCTTTCATCTCCACGGATATACGATTCCAAAAATGCAGATTTTATAATTAAACAGTCATTGTTTACCACCGTGTCATTCATTGAAATACGATGCAATTTCTTGAATTATCTAAAAGGGAACTATAAAACGTTCAGTTGAGCCGAAAACTCCAAATAAATAGTGGTGGTATAATACGTTCATGCACTAACAATTTTACGTTTGTCTTTTTCAACAAATGAATCAAGAGACCCAGTTATAAAATCGCATACTTAATTTTTCTAACTTGAACGATTCCGTATACGTCGAACCTATGCCATTGCTGACACGCAAAATGTATCTTCCGTAATCACCTTCTGTTACATCGCCAATAGAAAAATTGCAGCTTGCACCATTATATTCGATAGCCACGTTCGATGTTACATTGATTTCAGCACATGTATCTGTATCCACGCATTTTAACCAAGAAAAGTTTTTTGGGTGAGGAAGTGGGTTCGAAGTCAGATGAAACATGTTAAAAAGATCCCCATGTAATGGAATGATAAATGTGTTCTCATGATTAAAATCTGTGTCCACATTCAGGAGGCGTCTGACCGGATCTGTAACAAAAATGTGAAAGTTGTTTGCAATATCGAATGTGGCATTAAAACGTCCAGGAAAAACAATATTTGTGTTAACAGAGACAATAATTGTTTGATTGATTGACAAACTAGTTGAATGTATGGTTTATGTCTTTCATTTGATTGTGGACATTAACCGCACAGAAAAATGCTTGCTAGACTCATGCTTATAAGATAATTAACAAACAAGCAATGCACATAGAATAGTCCTATTTTTGTGCAGTGGCGTACGGTTTCAGTGTTTAAGTCATATTCATTGTAGTATGTATTATTGTTTTTATATGCATACGTACACAATACATTCAAGTGTAAGTCCTTTCGACTTTCGCCAAAGCTGTTGTACGCCACGCACGTGTATCTCCCAGAGTCGTTGTATAATACTGGCGATATCAGATGATACATTTCGACATCTTTGGTGTTTGTAAGATTGTCAGTATAGTCTTCAAGAATGCTGAGATCTTTTACAATCCGAATATTTGGCTTCGGGAAACCTTCACCATCGCAGTGGAAAACAGCTGTATCGTTTTCCACAAGACTTACGTTCCAAATACGTACAAACTCGTTTACAAAAAACTTTGTAATGATTGCGGGATCTAAAATAATTATACATACACTTTAATAATAATAATATTCCAACAAAACCATCGCCAATACAAAAATTCCATCGTTTTTTTAAGGCACCTGTACCAATTTCCTAATCAATGACAGTCAATAAATCCAATTTAAAAAAAGTAAAATACCGCTTGTACATGTAACCGTTTAAATGTCTTAAACCAATGTCAAGCGAACTATTGCCAAACAATGCCAAACAACACAAAATAAAACTCAATCAGTACATACGCAAATAAATAAAACTATTACCAATCCTTTGGAACAAGTAATATAAAGCATTGAATATTTAAAGAAAACTCGAATTCGCAACATGGTCGCAAGTTATTGATACAATTAAGTAGACATGAATCACATTAAAAAATTCTTTCCATGAAATGATTATTTTTGTATTTAATGGTTTGACGCACGTTAAAGTTTTTATCGTTCTCAAACATGCATTCATATTTTGGTTAAATAATGTAGTAATGAGTATCTGAACAAGCCAGCTTCTATTATATAATTCTGACAGGGCGTACATGTAACCGGAATTTGCAGAATTTTTTAACATCTTCATACTCTAAAAGATGTGCGGTGGAAAAAACTTAGAGAATTTAAAAATGCGTATAAGCAACACTATACAGCGTTTCTATTGTGTTTTTTCATACAATTCAATAATTTGGCAATTGAATATTGGTCAACGCAGCCATTGGACATACCTTTAACGGGCTTTGAAGAATATTGCAGATATTAAAAGTAGATAATTTCAATATAAATTATATCATCATTATTATTGACAGGGACTTTATTCCAAAAATAAAACCTACCTTTCTTACACAGACTGCTTCTATATCAGTAAAACACATATACCTTTCTTACCGAATAAATTAGTTTCAAATACAAAACTTCCGTACTGATAACTTCTGTATAACAACACATACACTTACCTCCTTTACGGATGGTCACATTATTGCTAAAGACAAACATTCCATCTTTTGGCACTGCACACTGCCATTGATCCACTACTTTAGAATCATGTATGACGTTGATGTAACAGGCGACAGAGGTCGAGTTCTCACAAGAACATTCTGCTTGTAGCGCAGTCCTTACGTCACAGTTTAGGTCAACGTTATGTATTTGTAAGGCATTTCGAGTTTTTTCTTCGAGTGAATGTTTGTAAAAAACAACTAAATTGTCCGCATCACCTGACCAAGAACACACGATTTGTAAACGGGTTGGCGACACGATTGTCGAAGAAAGTTGAATATCCAATGCATCTGAAAACACATTTTTTTAAACGGCATTGTAGGTGATATATCTGTTATTTTGCACATGATCTCGAAGGTAGTTAGCGAAGCCATTAACGACATTACTGCGTCTTAATGTGTTTTTTTATGAACAAGATATAAACAAATATATATTGTTAATTTCACGTTCCAGTATACAATTGTATTACTTAATTAATAAACTGATACTTGTTTTATAATTGGATGTAAAGCAAATCATACGGAGGTATAAATCTACTCACAAGAGGTGGCGTGGACCAGAGTAATCCAGTGTACAATTCCTCTATACATATCTGTTGCCTAAGATTTAAAAAATGTGACTGAATCAGAAAATGATCTAAAGCATATTAAATATGAAAATGCCCGCCATACATTAATTACCGGCGTAATTGTTGCTTTGAATCTAACTTTCACATGCGACTCTTCCGTCAATTCTTTAAATCATTTGAAACCTATTGTGTTAAGACATGAGGAAATAATTGTTACACAATATAGAATGGCTATGCGTAACTGCACCTGGTTATAACAGTGTAAAGTAAGTCTCTCTTATGACCACCCATTTACCTCTGAACTGATTATGCATGTAAATCATATATTAAAATAAAAACGCAGCAACCCATTTGCATGTACTCGCAAACTTCGCTCATACTGCGATATACCTTATAACAAAACAAAAGTCGATGAATATTACTGTTTGTTAGTACGGCTGTAACAATGGCCATTTTTCACTTAACCCGACATTGAGGTGTATAGTAAATGTTAAAGCGTTTTTTGTTGGGAGACATGTTACTGATGAAGGAACCAACTGGTGTCGGGCTGGTATCTGGTAAGATGGCTACCCTTTTCAGTCGTATTTGTTTAAACATATATATGCATTATTTTATGAATTGTAATGTCATATTGATATAGTTATACATGTTAAATATGAGTAAAGAAGTGAAAACGTGTGTTATATAAAACACATTGAAGATGGCGTCTCAAAAATTGCTCTTTAAACCAAGATCATATCAAATTTGGCATAAGCATAATGAATATGAAACAATTTACAATTGAGTAGCAATTACGTGTTTGATAAGTGTTCGATAACATTATATTCAATAATACATTTGCAGAGTATAGTATAACAAGAACATATCGACCTAGTCCTGACGATGGGGAGAAATGTTATACTATCTTTGTGTACAGTGACAGCAACTTCGCCAAAGGTATGATTTCTCTTATGAAAATACACCTATTTTATAAATATCATGAATAAATTATATACCAATTGAAACACCTTAATACGAATAATTTAACATTTGTTCCCAAAAGTCATGATCAGGTCACATTTTTCAAACATCAAGCTATAAAGTAGTTTGTATACTAGTTACGCTCATGCTGTGAGTTGTTGTCTAGCATAGAGTGATGTTCTAATGTAAATATTAATTCAGTTCCCATGACTGTCATTCATACCAACAATTACATAACGCGAAACACTATAATTCATCATAATTCCTTTCTCTTCGACAAAGTAAGTTATATAACGGGCATGTTTTGTCTGCTCATTGTTGCATTGCATTATGTCAACCTTAACCTTTTGACAAGCGATAAGAAAGTACATTTTAGTCGCGCTTGATTAAATGAGCACCGAAGTGTTGAACATGGGCTATCGCTTGTACACCCACATCTAATCATTATAAGTACATTGATTGGAGATAAAGCAACATGTAATGCTACTGTTATTGGTAAAAAGGTGTTTGACGCCTCGTCCTTTCGCCAACCATAATCACATGGATTCAGATATTGGGGGGGGGGGATCTGCATATAATGCGTGTTTCCATATACACGCCTGTATGTTAGCACGTTTGACATTTTCATAGAATGCTTCCGTCGTTGGCGGCAAGCTTGCTAGCGATTGCATAGCCTTACCCGACTTACCTACACTGGCTGTCCAAAGGGTTTGTATTGTAAAATACATTTCCCCTGTATCAAGCTTTCGATAGAAAGCGGAGACAAATCTGGTCGCTTTCTTCACAACTTCTTTCATACAAGCTGTCATTTTGCCTTATAGTCTGATGGAGTTGCCTGCGTTCAGCATCTAAGTAATTGTACCCTTACCGATACCAAAATATCCAGCCACAGTTGCGCATCCAAAGATAGCGTGAGCAGAAAGCACGTTGGGCGCTATATTTCTATGCGTTTGGCAGTTGTGCGAATGTCTTTTCTCTTTCTCAATAGCTCTTTCTTTCTTGTGATTAGACGAGACCAATAATGCAAATTTCATAACAACATTGTAATGTTATAACAAAACAAACACGTCTGTATCATCAGCTACCATATTAATACCAGTGTTTTGCTTCAACAGTATCAGCCATTTGCTTTATCATTATAACGTCAGCTTCTACGTGGGTTGTTTTAAAATCAGCTCGATTGATTATGACACCTTGATATATTGCAGTGGACGTGTTTCCTGTAACTACAAACCTTTGCGTTTGAGTGCACACGAGGTGAAATTATGTATCCGTGCATAAAACTTTATACATCAGAGAGATCAGCTGTTGTTTGTTCTCAGTGAGACATAGTATAACATTCTGTGGTGGTAATGACATGTCGCCCGTACGTTTGTACACCCTTGAGACATTGAATTGTCTACCTTACCTCGCCACACTCTTGGTGTTGACTCAATGTGTCGGTCAAACACTAAGTAGACATAAACTTTATTCAGATTTGGTCTTATATAAGACTTAATGTTGTTAATATATAGTCATGTATCTTTCCGTCTAAGGACCAGTCAATGACATACAGGGCAGCAGATACATCTATTACTGACATGTAATCTGCCTTTCAATGTGCCGCTCATACACTTCTACTTGTAATGATTCGTAAGCACCGATTTGGGTTTTGTTCTGAGTTTCCCCGTTTCAGTAAAACATTACAGAAGGTACTGGAGCCAATTCATAGTTTAGTATATGGTAAATGCCAATTTCCCTAGAGTTGCTTGTAAGCAAAATCACTCTTGAATAAATCATATTGATGTCATACACTTTGGTGTCTGCAACCCTAATGCGCTTTCTAGACACAACCTCGGTTTCAATTTTTTTTTTATATTTGCCATGCGTTTTCAAATTCCATCATCTGGGTTTTACTTATATGTATTGCTTGATCAAAATAAGCAGACGTCAGTTTTATTGTTCCAGTCACATATTCACTAGACTGTGTGGATAAATGATTGGATCCCACTGATCAATACATTCTATCAATTTTCTCCGAATACTTACTTTATTATAAGCATCTGCATTAATCCTCCACGCTTTTCTTTGTGTTGATCATCAGTGTCCGCTATATTGGAATTGGAGAGTTTCAGGTTTATGTGTTGACTCTATAATTCCTTTTTACCATGGCCATTTGTCATGAAAGTTGTTTATATGAACATGTTGCTTCATATGGCATTCCATACCCCTGGAACAGGTCTCATGACATGCTTACCCTTTAAGAACCTGTCTTGCGCGCTTTTAGCGGAAAAGAAGTATGATTAACTAAGCTTAACTAGTGCCAAGTGCAGCGGCCTATCACGTTTCTGCTCGAACATACATCATTATAAGACATACTGCATTAATCAAACAATCAACCCACCGTTAAGACGTACGACTGGCAGATGCTATGTTGTAAAGATACATTTCTAGATCATCAGATGTACCTTGCGCAACAATTCCTCTGTCACTATCCGTTATGCCCGTACATGCTGTGGGTATTTCGTCCCTTTTAGGAGTGTGGAGACTCCAGCAAATATTGACTGAAGCAGCTCTTCCAACCCAATATTTGCCATAAGCATTCCCACTGACCCCACAAAACTCATCAGTAAGTGCATACCACCGAGACGTAGTATTACATTATGAAACATTAAACTGGACTGGGTCTGCCCAAATTATATTGACTGCAACTATATATAATTGAAGATCACCTGTAAACAAAGTTCTTACCATACTGTGATGATAATAAGTTTGCCTTTTGGAGAGATGTCATACTCGTGTCTGGGTCTGCCGGTTTTATATCTATACGTGGCAAATAGTCTACGTTTGTATTGGGTCTGAATGTATGCCCCTGCTCTCTGCACTACCTCGTATTATTGTATTCAAGACATGATTCTGTGTTCAGTGTATCTTCAAGAAATCCAAAGTCAGTTTGCTTCGCATGATTCGCGGACACAACCATTTTGGCAATAGGTTTCAGTGGCAAAAATGTATTAGTGCCATTTTATTGGCATCTGTGGTTTCTACGGTCCTTGTAATAGCTCAATATCAATTTTATAAACACATACATACTATATAATGTTGTTTTACTTACGGTTGACACTATATTTGCTGAATGAACTGAAAGAAACTTGCATCCATATTTGTTTGCATCTAAAATAATAATGCTGAAAGCAACAACAAGGGAAGTAACAAATCCTTAAACACGTTTCACTTATCAAAAGGAAGTAACTTGTTTAAACTGTTGTTGAATGTATTAGGAACATAATTAAGGATTATAATTAATTTATGTGTGCAGTCCATGCTTACCCGCTGCCAATCATGTGTGCTTTACGCATATGTGTACATGACGTTCGCACCTAGTGTATTATGCAATGTATTTGTATGTTAATTATGGTTTCTTGGTTTCCTTGTCTGCAGTCTCTTCATGCATATGTACAATAATACATTTAAGGGATTTTAGTGGACTCTATTGAATGGTCTTTACAAAATGCCATTTAGAAAGACAATTAGTTCAGTTTGTATAGCATGAAAATCCGAATCAATGTAGTGGAATTTAACTGCAATTATCTACATACGCGACCATATTGGCAGCCATCTTGCATATAATCTGGCATTTGATTTCGATTAATTAACTTCCTTAACATTATCCATCATAACATCATTCTATTTTAGGCTGAAAAATCCAAATAATGGATAAAGACATGTGTATATCCCCACATACATTAAAATGATGTAAACGGCGGCCATTTTGGACACCATCTTAATTGGTTTTTGTAACACCCATCGATACCAGCCCTGCATCATTTTGAATCCTGCTCAGTAACATGAACCCTAACAAAAAAAACTTAAACATTTACTATACACCTCAATGACGGGTATATGACAGTTTCTGCCGGATAAGCATGATTCTTGGAAATTAAAACGCTTAAAAGAATATATGCATACTTCAACATGTCAGTATACGTGGCTATGCAAACATGCATATTTTATGTAACAATACTGTATAGATTTGTATGATATCAACATGAACGTTTGTGTGAATGAACAGTTTTGTAAAGTAACAGTTAGATTGTCAAGCAATCTTCCTTGCGTGTTTATTATAATAGTTTATGCTGTCCCAAATTAACGTGTATGTGCCGTAAAACATTCATATATTCTGATTATATTTTGATACTGATATTCTGTCATCCTATTTAATTTGCAATTGAAATATGATTAAAAAGATTTTTTTTTATAGCGCATAAAATTATTATTTTAATGATAAATAATCATGACAGTTTAAGTGTACATGATGTTGCATAGCATCATAAAAGCATTTGATGCATATCGTTCCATTTATTTATTTGAAAAGTATTAGTGATTTTTTTTATTCATTTTTTTTAATGTGAATAAAAATGTAATTAATTATTGGCCTATTATGAGGTACGGCGCGCCTGGAAACTAGTTGAAACCCCCGATGTTTTGCATCGACCGTTCCAAATCGGTGACCCTAGCTTTAATATGTTATATGTGTTTTATGTAATGTCCTGTTTGTACTGGTCATGAGCAGCATGCCTTAAGTAAAAGAGTAGCGGATGTCTACAAGATGTCTTCTTCATTATACTAATGGAGTGTCATCAGTTCTATATGTTTTACAGAATATGCTAATTGCAGAAATTTGCGATTGCTCCGTTTTTGTTCTTAAATTAATGCGTATTTTAATAATACTTTTAATTAAATGAATATTCTTTATATTGATTTTTTCATTTGAATCGCAATATTATAAACTTAATTGTTTTAATACCATGTGTTGTTGAGAGGAAGGATTGTCTACAGCCGTCCTAAACCATATATAAAAGAAATCATTAAATACTAAAGGAGACGACCGGGAGGTTACGGGTGTAGAAGAAGGAAGAAAACATTGCTGATATTATCTCCTCTTCTGATTATTCTTATGTTTATACATTGTTTCCAGTCAGAATGTATAATATATGCGTTTTTGAGATAACATGTTAAGTAGTTAACCCGGGCCTCTATCAATTAATATATTACTATATGCTTTACAATTGTAAGACGTATTGTTTTACTGTTAGTTTCTTTAGTTCGAATGTTCAGGTTTGTTATTCAATCTACCATTCATTTTCGCAACATTGAGTCTACGAACGAAGGAATTTAATCATTTTTCAGTTCAACCGTGTGTTTCATTACCACGTTTGTCATTTTTGACAAGTTTAAAGGAATATTTGCATTGAACACTGAGCAGTGCAGCGCAAGTTTGACACCTAGTGTTATTTTCACTTATGTTAAAAGTCCTTTTTTTAGTGAGAATAACCAGATGTGTTTTAATTCGTTTCGTGTAGTTGGGCACATTTATGATAACGTTTTATTTGTCTTCACTAGTCTAGCGTTAAGGTATTAGTCTGGATTCTTAAGATTTGTAGTTTATATTATTGTAACGTGCAAGATACTTTAACCAGACTGAGATTCACGCTGGCTAAGGATATATAATATTTTCGCCTGGCTGCTTTACCAGGGTGATTGGAAACAAAAGATTTTGAAACAATGATTGGTGCATATAATAAATCACATTGGAAATCAAGAAAATTGGGTCAATGTAACAGACTTATCAATGAGAACAACGGACGACCCAGGTCTGAGACTTTGGATGAGCCTGGTCTGAGACTATGGATGAGCCTAGTCTGAATCTATGGATGAGCCTAGTCTGAAACTATGGATGAACCTGGACTCAAACTATTTGCGACAACGAACATTTAAGCATAAACTATTAGCGTTAGATATAGACTGTCGCTTTTCCACCTAGGTTTACACAGCAGAAAAGCCCTTACTGACAACTAGTTTTGTCACTTTTCCGACCACAATGTGGAATTACTCAGTAGACAGAAAGCTACAGTTATTTTCCTAATAATATTCGATGTTAACGCCTTGAGAATCAACCACGGAATAACCCTGACGCAGAGAAGCCACTGCTTATATATAGACAAGTCACGTTATACCCTAGACGCAACTATTCTTCAAAATGGGTAAAAACTAATTTACTTCCTCCTTATTAATCAGTAATGAGATAATATTCAACAATGTTCAATTCACATTAGTGAGTAACCAATTCTAGTCATGCAGTAAAAAGGTATATTGTAAGGCGATAATGCAAACTGTTTTATTAATTTCAGAATAAAAATATATGTACTACCCAAATTGAAATGCAAGTGTCCGATCTATGAATTTATCCGAATAACTGCAAGAGAAACAAATGCCGTATTAAGCAAACGGCTACAATCTACTATTATAAAATGAACTGATCGTAGTCAGGCGATTTCGCTACATTACCCACGCATCCGGTTTCATGCGTCCCGTGCATGATTTTTTTTTAAATAAATAAATGAACAATAATTGATAAAAAATGAAAACTTTTTTTCTTTTCTTTTTTAAGGTTTTATACCATATGTGCTACCTGCACATGGTTATATATGAAACTATACAATATATAATATCGGAAACATAAACAATATCAAAAACAAAACAAACAAAAAAACATTAAACGAAACGACTACAAAACTTTTTTTAAATGATTTCCCACCGTGATACAAACATGACTATAAAACACAATCCTCTAAATAAATGTTCACAATTGTCAAAATATATAGAGATATTCATATTCCTTTGCATGGACAAAGTTTGAAAACCAAATCATTCCATGTCAAATGCAAGCCTCACCCGTCCATTCTCCCCGAGCTCAAGCCGCAAACTATCAGGGCAGATACTTTAGGCTCGCAGGTACTGGCAAATGTTAAAACTGTTGGTACCAGCCGCCATATCCCTCCTTACTAGCACCGAGTTTTCAAAAACATCTTCCCCATACTCTCTAACCTTTACACAATGCCTCTTACTTAACTCAGTCATGTCCTGCTTAATGATGATCTCACACTTCTTCCTAAAACTTTCACTGGTAGCAATCGCTACCATTTTCGTGATTCCTGGAGGTAATGGTGTCATGGCCTTTCTCTTCGTAGGCGCTGCTTCTAAGCTTTCTTCATCAATCACTGTGCGCGGTGACGGCATTGGCGTTTTCAGGGCAGCATTAGCATTGTTATCCAACTCCTTCACCGCTGCATTTTCATTTTCAACTCTTAATTTTTTTATCATTTCCATCCAACCGTTCCTGATTCTCCACAATGTAATCTAATTCAATACGTGGATCCTCTCTAATACTGCACGTACTCATTGCATCCTCCGACTTCTTCTTATCGGCCTTCTAATCGACGCCGTGCTAAATTTGTATGTGTTTTACAAATAATACTGCTTATTAAACACCTTATCACAAAACTCACAGATCACTTTCTCCTTAGTCATGGCGCACCTGACCAAGTGTTCTTCGAACTTCTCTTCAGCTGGAATCAATGTTCTGCACGTTGGGCAGGGAGGTTTCCATGGGGTTGTTTTGGTTTTCGCCATTTATATCATGTTTCTACTGAAAATAAAGAATACATGATCTTTAGCCCAAGCAGGAGGTTTTCTCTTTCGTCGATGAAACGAACAATCTACTTCATATACGACATCTGACAACTTCCGAATAACCGGATTGGGGCCCCTCCAGAACGATACCAGTTTTGACGACATCACTACTTTCTTTACCGGAAAATATACTATAACGTTATCTCCTTCTTTGAAGGTCTCATAGTTTTTGTCCTCTTGTCATGTATTCTCTTCTTACGTTGCATTGTGTTTCCGGTTTTTAGCCGGACCATCTGATGTGCCGTCTCCAGCCTCTCCTGTAATTCTCATTCCCATGTGTTCACAGGAATTGTCTTTTCTTCTCTTGGTAGCTCTAACGCTAAGTCAAAAGGAGTAAAAACTTCTCGTCCTAACATAAGTTTGTTCGGGGTCATACTAGTTGTCTCGTGTTCTGAACTTCGATAAGCCATCATGACGTATGGTATCTGATCATCCCAGTTTGTCTGGTTTTCGTTGACATATGCAGACAACATGGTTGTTAAAGTTCTATCGGACCTTTCCAGCATACCATCTGATTGGGGGTGTTATCGCGTTGTCCTTGTCTTCTCGATACGCAACAGCTGACATATCTCACGGAACAGTTTCCCTTCGAATTGTCTTCCTTGATCCGAATGAATAATGTTTGGGATTCCGAACTGTGTCACTACTTCTTCTACAATAATTTTAGCGACCGTCGCGGCCTCGATATCTTTCATGGGGAAATATTCCGTCCACTTTGTGAAGTAGTCTGCTATGACTACAATGTACCGGTTTCCGCGTTCTGTTTTTGGCAACTCTCCTTAAATATCAATAGCTGTCCTGACCATAGGATAGCCACTTGAACGATTTGCATCGGTTCCTGTTTCGTAAGGTTTGGTCCTTTTCGTTTTGCACACGCTTTACATACCGCAATATATGTACGCACATCAGGTCGTAGACCGGGCCAGTAATACTGCTGTCGTATCTTAGCAAGTGTTTTTCCGTCTGTATGCCATAGATATGACCTTTTGTACATGATTCTCGTTGGTCGATTCAATGGGTGTCAAATTTCTAACCAAAAATTCCATCAAGCAAGTCTAGAGTTTTAAACTGATTCGACATTGACTTAAAATAATGTCTTTCTGAGGACACGTCACTGAAAGGTGGTTTTTACTTGGCATCAAACCAGGACATTATAGTTTTCACATCTTGGTCTCATCTTGAATTTCCTTTAGATCGTTCGTTTTCTGTCCTGTGTCACAGCTGTTACTCGTACTATCCTTGCTGGTTTGGAGTCATGCTCATCAATGGTATTTATAATTCCTGATAGTCCGCACTGACGACAGGAAATTCTACTCAGCCCATCGGCGTTTACATGCGTTCGACCTGGACGATGCTCGATCTCTAAATCAAAGGCTGAGAGAACATCCAGCCAACGAGCAATTTGCCCCTCTGGTTGTTTTGAATCCCAAAAGCCATCTCAGAGAACCATGATCAGTCCTTACGAGAAACTTTCTACCGTACAAATAGTGCCTACAATATTTCACAAAGTATACCAATGCAAGCATTTCTTTTCTCGTCACACAGTATCTCTTCTCTGTCTTCGACAATGTGCGGCTAGCGTAAGCAATGACCTTCTCCCGACCATCGACCTTTGTGAAAGAACGGCTCCAATCGAGTTGTCTCTAGCATCTGTATCTAGGACAAACGGCACGCTAAAGTCCGGTGAGCGAGAACAGGTGACGTGGTAAGTTTGCCCTTTAACGTGTTAAATGACGTCTCTGCAGTTTCAGGCCACACATAGTGTTTGTCTTTTTCTGTAAGTTTATACAAGGTTTTTTGCTATTTCAGAATAATCCTGAATGAACCGTCTGTAATAACTATAGAGACCTAGGAATGATCTGACTTCTGTAACACTTCGAGGGGTGGCCAGTTCTTGACGCATTCTGTTGTTTAATGGTCGGTGCTCACGCCTGAGCTGTTAATGACATGCCCTAGAAAATGTACCTCTCTCTTGAATAGATGGCATTTCTGTGGCTTAAGTTTCAAGCCTGCCGATTCGAACCGACCGAACACTCAACATTTCGACCATCAACCTGTCCCGTCGCATACATTCCTGCTGAACTAATCATGCTAGTTTTTCTGAAATTAGATTGCTTATTGCTGTATTTGGAATTATTAAACCCTCTTTGTCGGGGGCAATCTCTCTTAAAATGTTTGTCTGATCCACAAATAAAACATTTCAGATGAGCGATTGGCGGGGTCTGTCTGCTAGAATTTGGATAGGTTTGGATGCGCTTAAACGGTTGCCAATACCATTGTCTTTTATCCGAAAAAACATTTATCGGACGCTTGCTCATCTAAGCTATAGTTTATTGCGAACCCTTTATTGTGTTTTGCATTTCGTCCATTTCGTTTGTACTGGAATGGGGTTGAGTTACAGTATGTCTCACAATGCATTGCTGACGACGTTCAGCCCTGTAGAACAACTCAAGTTTGAGGGAATGTCATACAGCATCATTGACTTCTACAGGTCTGGATTGCTTGATTTTCAGGCGCATGTCTGAGTTTACAAACTGTTCCATTGCGAGCGTCTCCTTGACATCTTAGGGCGCTTTTGGATAGGCCAGGTTGGTCAGTCTGCGAATGTCATGGCCAAGTTCCGCCATGGTTTCTGTCGCTCGCTTAAAGCTACACTCTATACAAATAAGTTTGATTGGGCGGAGTAAATCTCTCTTCAAGCGCCCGCACCAAGTCTTCTTACGTTGCATCCTTAAATGCTGAGTTCCCATACACTCCCTGTGCCTGCCCCTAAGAGACACAGATAGATACATTGCTTTCTGTTCATCGTCCAAACCGTTGAGCTATGCACAGGCTTCAAAATGCGCCTTGTAGTCGGCCCATTCTCCGACCCCATCGTATGTGGCTGGCTTGACCTTCACCCCATACTTTATTGTAGTTTTGGACTCGTCCTTTGATGTTGGACTGGCTGGTTTCCTATCTGACATATGTGATTTTGATTTCCGCTTGGTAACAAATCGATCCAGTCTGTTGTGTTTTATCTGTTCAGTTTGACAGGCCATGTCTATCCTGATTGCTCCAACCACTGGTGTCTTAGGCAGTAGCCTTCTTGGTTTCGGAGAAGAACCGAGCATCGGAGTCGCTGATGATATTTTCTTCCAAGACTTTATACCATCCCTTAATAATTAACTTCCGGTCTGCAACTTTTATATCTGTTTTGAATGGCGTCGATGCCAACATGTCCCATGCTGTGTTCATCAATCTCATGCTGCATCCTTTTTATCTCGTGTTCTAGTTTCAAGATACGCAGCTCTCGTCTAAGCATGCTTTTTTCATTCTCTAATTCTTGGTTCCGACTAACGTCAATGATCGGGTCGTGAACAAGCGAATGCCCAATGACGTTCTTATGGGTCACCCGTTGAGCGCAAAATTGTGTAACATGCAAGGTAACTTTAACCAGACTGAGAATCACGCTGGCTAAGGATATATAATAATTTCGCCTGGCTACTTTACCAGGATGATTGGAAACAAAGGATTCGGAAACAATGATTGGTTCATATAATAAATCATAGTAGAAATCAACAAAACCGGGTCAATGTCACGTGCCAGGTTTGAGACTATGGATGAGCCTGGTCTAAAACTATGGATGAGCCTAATCTGAAACTATGAATGAGCCTGGTCTCAAACTATTTGCAAAGACGAACGTTAAAGCATAAACTGTTAGCATTAGATATAGACTGTTGCTTTTCCACCTGGGTTTACTCAGCCGACAAGCCCTTACTAACAACTAGTTCTGTCACTTGTCCGACCACAATGTGGAATTACTCAGTAGACAGAAAGCTATAGTTATTTACCTTATAATATTCAATGTGTACGCCTTGAGAACCAACCACGGATAACCCTGACGCTGGGAAGCCACTGCGTATGTAAAGGCAAGTCACGTGATACCCTAGACGCAACTATTCTACAAAATGTAAGAACTAATTTACTACATCCTTATGAATATGTAATGAGATACTATTAAAAAATGTTCAATTCACATTAGTGGGTTACCAATTCTAGTCATGCAGTAAAAAGTTATATTGTAAGGCGATAATGCAAATCGTTTTTATTAATTTCAGAAGAAAAATATATGCATTATCGAAATTGAAATGCGAGTGTCCGATCTATGAATTTATCCGAATAACTGCAAGAGAAACGATGCCGTATAAAGCAAACGGTTACACTCTACTATTAAAAAAAGAACCGATCGTAGGCAGGCAATTTCGCTACATTATTATGAGATTTACCACGAAATTTGACTAAAGCGGGACTGTACGATTTTGTCAAATATTTATGATTTTTTTTAAATGTGTTAAAAATTAGTATACAAATATTTCAATATAAATTAAAATAAAAGTTAAGAAGAACATGTGTCGAAAAATGCGAAATAAGCCAGATATTTAAATCTGAAAGCTTAAATGGCTGGAAGCCAAATAAGCCAGCATGTATATCATGCATGTACGATGTGAATCTAAATTTAGTTTTAGTGCAGATTCGTTCATACGACACAAAGACACAATTTTGTTTCCTTACAAATACGAGTAAAAGTGTCGGCATCGGCTTTAACCAGCGCTAACTTGTCTTTGCTGCATTTTATGAATTCTTCTTCAAAGTATAATTTTTATTGCCTATTTTGAGTCATCGTAACATAATTTAATCAATATATTAAAATTTAACACATGTAAAAATCGTACAGTCCCGCTTTAAGTGTGCATACACTTTAGATTACTTTGTACATTATAGATGAATTGCAGTTACACGAGTATTTCAGGCCAGTGTAATTTTGACGTGTAAAAGTTGGAATTGTGTTCGTTTCAGTTTGTAGGTTCTTTTTGAGTCGTGGGTTCTTTTTGAGTCGTGGGTTTATATATATATATATATATATATTAATATATATATTAATATATATGTATATATATCGTGAAATCCCTTGATAGAACATGCAAATCGTTACCGAAAACAGTTTTGACAAGTGCAGCGTTGTTTTTCTTATCAAAAATGCGACAAAAACAGGTAAATAATGTTATTTACCATAACGTGGTCAGTTTTTATCAAATATATCCTCCTGTATGTATTGTTCATATAGTGTTTCTGAGTAACACAAAATCGTTTATTTGTGAGCAATTGCCATGCTACATCGTCTGTTGACATTTTTATGTCCCCCAGTCTATACTGTCTGTTGGTTTGTTGGTTTGTTTGTTGGTTTGCACAAACTTTAACATCGGCCATAACTTTTGCAATATTAAAGATAGCAACTTGATATTTGGCATGTATGTGTATCTTATAGAGCTGCACATTTTGAGTGGTGAAAGGTAAAGGTCAAGGTCATCCTTCAGGGTCGAAGGTCAAATATATGTGTTTAAAATCGCTCAAAAGGGGACAAAGTGTTTCACAAAGACATCACTTGTGTTCACAAGAAATAAACCTCCACTGCAATCATAGTGATAAGGCTATTTTTAATAATGGGGACTAAAACGTTCGTCTGATTAAGTCTACTCCTCCCGACGATATAGCCATCCAGTGCCTTTCAATATTGTCTGAGAATATGCAATGATAAAGTAAAATGCAAATTGTATTTAACAGTTCTGACAGTAACACAATTGTTTTTATATAATAACTTGTATAATTTTATAATTATTTTAAAGACTTGTGCTTACAAAGCGTTTATTTAAACTGTGAGGGGACATATCAATATTCACTTTCTATATATATTTATATTAAAATTACAATTCATTTATCAAGACATTTTTTTAAATATAATTACTTATACTGTTAACAAAGGCTTAATATTATTTGGTTATCGTGGAGGTTTCGCCCGTGCTTTGGTAAGACATGCAGGAGGTGGACGTCCAGCAGCCGTATTTGCATCAAGGCTCCAGCGACGTTCTCAATAATGAATCAGTGTTTTGTACATACACATAGACAAGAATTTAAAAATATATACTTCAATGTGATGGAGTTGTTTCCCACGACTACAATGTATATATACATCCAACATTTTAAGGCAAATGTTGTTATACAATACTTATACGCAATGCGTTGACAGCATTGTGGCTATCTAAACTTAAACTAAACCTTTCTTACTTTAGCATGCTTGTTTTAAGTTTTGTTTTCTTATTAACTTATATATATATGACATCTTCTTTTTTAATCTATTTCTTTGAGGACCTTTTTAATTTAGTACTTTTAAGAACATATTTTTTTAATTTAAATGTTTCATACTATAAGTCTATAGTTCGCCCCCCCCCCCCAACATTTCTCTATGTGATACGAAGGTATTTAGTATGGCACTTTCCTGCAATATGCATGTTTGTAAACTCAACTTGTCATTAACGCTGAGAGGACTTCGCTAAAACTTGCACAGCCAAATGGCATTAAGGTAATAGTGATTATAAAGGACGGAGTTTTAGTTGTAATCGAGTTTAGCAAAATTATGGCTATTTTTCCTTTTTTTTTAAGTATCGGGAATATATAAAGATGACGTTTGGATGGATGCCAGTCCTCTTTAACTGACTGTTTGATTTGTCTATGTCCAAACTAATGTCTTGGAGCTACAATGTATGGCTGTCATCTTGTTTGTATTATGAAAACGCAATTTCAAATTCCAGCTGCAACTCCTGTCAGAAAGCCATTGCAAAAGACATCACGGCTTCCAAAGATTACTAAGACGGGTTTTAACATTATGTCATTGAAATGTGTTTTCATTGCTTTCTTGGTGTTAAAACAGCTGTGTACCTATAAAGTGTCACTATCAATATAAGTTATTAAATGTTCTGTTCTTCATAAATCAAACAGTATAAAATTGTATACAAACAATAATTGGACACAATATTTTAAAATCGATATAAACTGTTGTCGTTTTTTTGACGTCTGTCGTTTTGAATAGAACGTGTCTTTTGCAGGTGCTTGTAGTTTGCCCAAAACGAAAACATAAACGAAGACAATTCTAAGCAAGACGGAGGTATTCAGTTTACTGAAACAAATGTTTAACTTTTAAATATGGCAGATTTCATTCAAGCAACTTTTAATGTTGATATGGACGTAAGTATTAGTCCCGTATCGATTTGAACTGTAACAGCATCAATAATCAGCTTGATCGCTTGTAATATTTCTGAATAATGGCTCTTGAATTATAAACACATTTCAAAACTGACCTTGGTCGCTCTTTAACGCAAACTGTTTAAATTGGATTATCATGAAACGTATTGACAATATTCGTTGGAATATAATTTGCCCAATTGTGATAATCAGCCAGATTACCTGAAGCAAATCCGAATTATGGCCCATGAAATATTAAAACGGTCAAAATATTATTCTACGCTCTCTTACTCCTATAGTTTAAATCGGATCATCATGGTACTTTGTGATGATGGTTATAATCTGATCAGATCGGACTAGGTCATATAACTAACCGCCCATTAACTCAACTGGTTTTAATCAAATTATCATCAAACTTGGTTAAAATTCAAATATCATCAGAATGGCTAATTTAAAGAAGGTGAGACTTAAGTTTTTGTAAAATTAATGTCAACATTTTGTCATCCGCTACTTCACATTGATCGCACACCTGTACAATTTGTTATGTATTCCAAATATGCCTTAGTTAACGGGCACGTTACTCTTAAAATAATATGAATTATGTCTTGCACTTTACATATTCAAACATCATTTAAATCATGTTTTATGTTGAAAAGCTGTAAACTGAGAGACTGGTTCACGACTTATCTATTAATTTAATAAGTGGTGTGTACGTTTTTCTTCTGAAAATTCCCTTCTATTGCTAAGAATGTTGAAATGAAAGTATGGTGATATGATGTTAATTTAAAATTGTACTATTCGAAATGTTTACACGTCTATATTTGGTCAGGGAATACCTTCCATGTAATCTCACAATTATAAGTATAAAATAGAGCCATACAGTAGGTTTATTAACAGTGAATCGCGGGTCTATTATCAATCTGATAAACATTTCACTATCAGATACAAGATTTGAGCACTGAGTCTACATTCACTTATGCTATCAGGAATCATGTAATTGCGAAGCTATTAAAGCCAGTTTACCCCCTTACTGCGGGTTTTAAATATTTGCAATATTCCATTGCCTGCCCTTCAGGACACCTACACCATATATGCGATTCTCGTTTCGAACCATTGCCCATCAAATATCCTTTTTTATGATAAATGACATGATGCTGTGTATGTAACTTAACGATTTCGTGCTTACATTAATCATTCAACTACAATCTACACGAATAAAATTAGGACAATGCATGTGCGCTGAGTTCGTAAAATGTTACCCATGGTAGTCATTATTATACTTTTGAGCAAATACAATATTGAATGTTTACCTTTCGTATTGAATTAAATCAAACCGTTAGAATGATGTCGGATATTATATATGATAAGAATGAGGAAACAATTAAATAACTAAGCAAAAACATATCAACTATTTGTTTTATTTAACAATCACTATCATCATCAATCCCTTGAACGGTTTGGCCGATGGGGTGAAATGAGGGACGACGATACAGAAATCTTCCTCTAGCCAGGTCTGTTGTGTGCTGATGAGAGTAATTCATCCACGGGAAGGGATACAAACTCTTTTACCTTTTTCATCCAGCTTTTCCTCTGACGGCCTCGACGTCGTCCTCCCTCTAGCGTGCCCTGAAGAACAGTCTTGCACAGAGAGTCATGTCTGGTGACGTGTCCAAACCATGTCAGCTTTCGTCGTTTTCCGGTCGCCAGTAGGGGCTCTTGTGGAGCAACACGTGTTGATGGCATGCTCCGGACGTACTCGTTGGAATAGTGCCCCGTGTAGAAGATGCGGAGGAGATTACGAGGACATTTATTTTCAAATGCCTGGACCCTGCGTTCTGTGTCCGCGTGAAGCGTCCATGTCTCGCAGCCGTAGGATGAATACTACGAGGGACTTGTAGAGCCTGTTCTTGGTTGGGAAGCTGATGGAACTGCTTGTCCACAAACTGCTGCGTTCGCCATGGTAATTCTTATTCGGACCTCGGCATTACTGGTGCCATCTTTGGACATGGTTGCGCCCAAGTACTTGAAGCTAGTCACTTCTTAATATTTCTTGCCGTTCATGGTGATGTCTGCGCTGGTGCTGGTCTTGATGTTCACCATGATCTTTGACTTCTCCGTGCTGACCTTCATCCCGTATGATCCTGCTCTTTCATAGAGTATGTTGTCGTGATATTGAAGTTCACTGCTGGTGCCACCCGTGAGGTCAATGTCATCAGCGAATCTCAAGTTAGAGATGGGTCTGCCACCGATGGAGATAGAGGTGTGGTGGTCATGGAGAGTCTCCTGCATTGTCGTGTCAAGGAAAAGGTTGAACAGGACGGAAGCGAGCAGACATCCCCGACGGACGCCCACTGATGTCCTGAAGAAGTCCTCCAGCGGTCCGTTTCAAAGTTCTGCGATGCTTGCGTTTCCATAGAGTTCTTGAATAACTTTCACCAGCCTTCGTCAATTTTGAATCACTTAAAATATACCAAACGACATCATGCCACACTCGGTCGAAAGTTGTCTTGAAGTCAATGAAGTTTTGGAAGAGCTCACGTTGATGTTGCAGGTGTTTTTTAATGATGAGCCTGCAGTTGAAGATATGTTCCACTGTGCTCCTTCCAGCTCTGAATACAGCCTGCTCTTCGTCCAGAAATCTATCGGCCCTACTTTTCAATCGATTAAGGATGATGCGTAGCATAACTTTGCTGGGATGCCTGATGAAGCTAATGGTGCGGTAATTCTCGCACAATTAGAGATTGATCTTTTTCGGTAGGGGTATGCACAGTAACTGGGTCCACTCCTTGGGCCACTTCTTCTCCTCCCAGATCGTTTGGCGTGGTGCCGTTATCGCTACAGTCGTTGCCTTTCCTCCGTGCTTAATCAACTCGGATGGGCCTTGTCCAGTCCCGGAGTTATTCCTGCCTTAAGACTACGCACTGCCTCCTCAACCTCTGCCTTAAGTATGGACGGACTTTCGTCGTCCGCTTTTGGTCTGGGATCTTTCTGAAGGAGACTGCAGTCTGATTGAAGCGGGTAGTTGTAGAGGTCACTGCAGTATTCAGTCAATCTGTTTAGGACTGCGGCTATCTCGGTAAGAAGATTTCCGTCAGCGTCTAATATAACACTGGCCTTTGGCTGACTGGTCCTCGTGAGGGTCTTGACGGTGCTGCCTGCGGTCATCTATTTGTCGATGGTGGTATATTGTTCCATAATCCATTCTTCTTTGGCCTCTTCCATCATTTTACTTACCTCCCTGTTCGCTTTCTGGTAATTTACCATAGTCTAAAGAATGTTGTACTTCTCATGCCTCAGCTCTCTCCTTTTGTCACATAGGTTCGGTCGTAACCAGGTCCTATGGCTCGTTCTTCCTTCTCTCTCCCAAGCACTTCTTCGGCCGATGACTGTTGGACATCCTTAATATTGTTGGTTCTGGTGTCGATGTTATTATCTTAGATGTTTAGGGCTGCAAACTTGCCACCTATCTGTGCTTGAAATAATTCTTCTATCACTGGATCTTTCAATTTCTCCAAGTCAAATCTAACGCAAGGGTTCGTCGTGATGCTCTTGCTCTTTAACTTCAGCTTGGTGGTGGTAAGTCATGGTCACTGGCGATGTCCGCGGCAGGAAACGTTCTTTTGTTCACCTCGTTGAAGCTCGACTTGAACCGTTGCGGCGCCATTATGAAATCGATTTGGTTGTGTACTTGCTCGTTTGGAGCATGCCAGGTCTCTGTTCTGGATGATTTGTGTGGATGCAGCGTGTTGGCTAGGGTGCGTCGGTGGCTTCTGGCGAACTCAAGAAGTCTAAAACCTCTGTCGTTGGTCTCTTCTAAGCCAAATCTACCTACTGTCCCTGAACGGTTTTGGTATGCATATCTTATACAATACATTGATAAAAAGATCATCTCAAATTGAAAATGGTGTCATTATAGGACTATATAGATGTGAGGCCGTTTTTATACAGGAAAATGTAAATGTTTAACTTGTATCGATGTATACATTTTTTTTAACAAACTTACGCTTGAAGTGAATTGTTCACAAAAACAATAACTAACAATAAAATACAACATTTCTGTTATAATAAAAGCTCGCAATTAGCGCACATAAGAAATATACTTTTCAATCGAATAAGTATGTATACAAGTCTCAGTTTTATAAAAAAGGATCTTAAACTCGTGTTATTCTAAGTAGCCTCCTAGAATGTGCACGTTTCACAGATACTGTAAACGTACAATAGAACTGAATGATCATGACCAACCACCAATTACTACGCAACTCAAACCAAAATTCAAATCTTTTTAGGGTTTTTAAAGGACGCATAGCAGCGCAGGTCACAAATTCGAACGGGTCTTTTTTGCCAGAGGTTGACTACCTAAAATCCACCAGATAAATGTCAATGTGCTGTTGTAGCCCCTGACGAAGTCGGCAGGTTCATGTCGGCAGGCAAATTATTTCCTGACGAAGTCGGCAGGTTAACGCCGACTAACGCCGACTCACAAAGTTCTTTCAGTTACGTTTGAAGTCGCGCGAGCTAATGTAACATACATCGTGCTTACTTGAAACAGGTATTGTCCACGGTATTAATTCACCCAACGCCAGTGTAAACACATTATTTTCTTCTTTTTTTAATTCACCAAGGCAACTTTTATTCACGAAGGATTCTTTGACAAACAAAAAACATATGTCAGACTACGTAAGCAATAAAAAGTATCCTCCTTTAAAGCGACCTTTTAACAGATGTTGGCATGTATTGAAGTTTGTCATTAATGCTTTAAAATGATCAATTTAAACATTGGAACTAAAAAGCTACAGTAAAAATTGAGAATACAATTGAAGAAAGAAAACAAAAGTAATTCACAACTGGGCTCGAACCACTGACCCCTGGAGTAAAAAGTCCTACGCTTAGACGACTCGGCCTTCCGTGCTCATACATTGAGTGTTGTATTTTATATTGTATGTAAGCATATCCTCGTAGTGTCACAAAATATAACGATAACAACAGAACTCTCCAAATTATCCAAACGTTTTGCGGTGCAACGCTTTATAATTTTCAGGTTTTTAAATCGTCAAAAGATGCATATAATAGATATTTCATTGCACGGAACATGTTCAGTATTACTGTTTCCTCACAAATCTGATTATTCACATTATTCAATTTTGTCCATTTACCAAACGTGAAAATGTCCCTTTAATGCATTGGTAAATTAGAACAAGGACAAGATACTGCATATCTATGTATCGTTATTGATAATTGAAGCTCTTTACTGCATGGACGAATCTATTCATTTTACACCCAACAATACGTGGAAGTAATTTAACTTCCGCATAAGGCTAGATTAGGAGCGACATCGTGAAACACTGCATGCGAATATGGTAAGATTATTTAACCCTTTTTGTTTGTATTTAAAGTTTGTATTTTAGAAAGTTCGAAAAATTATGTAAATTTTCGATTCTAAATATGTTAACTGATTTGTATGTACAGATATTTGTTACCGTATAGAATGTATAAGAATCACATTAGGGTTTTGTGAAGAGGTATAGCTGTTGTGTTGTTTTAAGACCGCTAAAACAAATAAAACTAGAGGATTTTCAAATTAATTGAACTAAATAGCACGAAAAATAGATTTTACTTAAAGGAAAATTGAATAATAATGTCTTATCGTAACGTTATTAAAACTGCTGTACCGTATGCCCTGCTTTAAGCTGTAACCATTATGTGCCATACTGTTTGATTCAAAGAAGTTTGCCAAATCTTGCATACAGTCCGATTTAATCAAGTTTTATTACTTATGCAAATGAGGAATAGTTAAGCTTACCATGAACGAGAATATTACTGGACGAGCATTAAACGACACTACCTTCTCTTGATAATTTATCTAACTATTAAGTATTACCTTAAAAGTAATGCATATGAAGATCTGAATGTCTCCAACGTTATCTGTGAACATTTCATACAGGTTGTGCTCGTTAGGCATCAAATTCACTGGGAAGTACATTCCTGAATTATAAATCAATTGTGAGCAAATGAGATGGGAATACAAAATTAACTAAAATGTACATTAACATTCTCAAATATATTATGAAAGCTTCAGAACCTTAATCAAGACAAATGTTTATTATAAACATGTTTAAATGATTAAATATAAACATTCAAAGAAATATTTCTCTCTGCGATGCTCTTTTTACTTTAGCCTTCTTTTGTAAATCATATATAGCTTTATTCCATTTATTTTAAGATAATCGCGTTTGTTCAAATTTGAAACTGAAGCGAAGTTTCATAATCAGATAAAGACAGCCAGACGTGATAAATCAACTACAACTTAGCAAACACTAAACAAAAACGTTCACTCGAACAGGAGCGTAGCCTGGGTTTAAACAAAGAAAAAGCACTTTGAAGGAATCTACATAATTGCATGCTGCAAAGTGGAGGGAAATCATCAGACAAAGTTTAAACGGTTTATCCTTTTATTTCCAACCGTTTAAGGTGACACAAACAACACAATATCAACATAAGTATGTATGTATAGTTTAAAAGTACGTTTTCGCTTATAACAATCAATGTTTTTCAAAACAAAAATAGCGAAGCCACGAACAATAAGCATGTTCGTGGTATCACTGCCCATAACTACTACATCACTACTGCCTCGATTTCCATTGCCACTTAAATATTATTTATAACGACTCCATTCAATACTATTTTATTTTATGCGATCAATACAAATGTAACACTTCTACATTCGTTCTACTAATAATGAATAGCCTAAAAGCTTATGGCCCGAAATTAATGGACGAAATCGAACATTATAAGGGCCGAAGTGACATGAGAAGAGAACAGGTTGAGACACAGACACGAATGCATGATAGTGGCTGCGAAGTTTCGCTGACATGTCGATTTTTTTCCGTGTTGTTTCTTCGTGTACATTTCATTTCCGATTCGTCTGTATCATGTTCATCCCATTTACGTCGCGTCCCCGACGCGACCTTGCCTAGACTTTTGAAGGTCGTATTTGGATTTATGTTTGTCATTACAACGCTCTGAAATGTGTGCTGCGTAATTGCTTGGAAGGCTCGAGTTACTTTGTACGAGCTTCGTTCATAGAGTTTCGTTGTGTAATGTATAAATAGCTGTGCATCAATATAGACTTTTTTCGGACAACATGTGTCAGTATGGCCATTTCCAGAGTCTCATTGAACAGCTACGATTTCAGGATGTCAATTCATCTGTACACTGTCTCCTAAAATATATATGATACCTTGCGAGACATAATTGATCAAAACTTGTTCAAGCGAGAATCAAAGTATTCGAACGCGTGCGAGCCTGGTAGGGAAATAACCATCGACTTTCGATCATTAAGGTTGACATGGATTCGACGCAAACGAGTTTAGTTCATGTTGCCACGAAACACGATTTGCGAATTCATTTTAGGATGCATCAAGCTAGCATGGACTTTAATAATAATATGGTGATAAGCTGCGGAACCACACAGTATAATTGGGCACATATAACATAAGCATTTTTGACGGAATGCACCATTCTTTTCTGATGTGTCGTTGGGGTCAATTTCTTGTAACAGAGGAAAAGATGGTCCATAAACGTACGCTTCACTGGAACTTGATTCGTGTTAGGCGCCTTTACTACATATTAAGTGGACTTCCTCTGGCCTCGTATTTGTATTTTTCTGAACACTGTTTTTTTCTGATAGAATGCATTTAATGGCTGGAAGCAAGTTGAACGTATCGGACAACCATTTGTACCTTCCTGAGAATGAAACACTATTTATATAAACGGGTTTACCTGGTGGAGATGGTAAATACTTATTCTTACGTTCAATGAACCCATGTTGCATATTACGAATGTTATTTTAATTTAGGAATGCAACAGGTTAAACAAACATTAACCGATTTACCATTGACTTTAACCGGTTATAAACCGGTTACTTGAACAACCTCATAACTTAAAAATGTTAAAGTATACTTTAAAATATGTCATATTACTCGTACATGTTCTTTCCGTTGAAAAGAAGGTTATTTAAGATCGCTCGCGTTTAATTTAAACCTATTTATTTCAGCTTGATTGAATCTAAACGCTCTCGATTCCGTTTCTAGGGGCTAGAACCAGTACGTTGTGTCTTTGGGAGAGATCTAAAGAACGCCCATTTAGTGGGGATTGAAACGTGACGCTAGGCGGACACCATATCCATTACACAACGGCGACCTTGTGTTGATAACATAAAGGCCATATCAGTCTCTTCATACAAAATGTTAAAAATTATTTTTAATATTTTTTTTTATTCATTCTAGATTGTGTTTTCACTTTTCCTGCGTAAAAGCATATGAGTAAAAAGTTATAAGAGCTACAAAATGTTCATTTTCACGGGTATTTATTTTATTTTTGTGGGGCCGCTTAGTAACGTTCGCGTCGTATCGCTCACAAAACTGTTTGCATAGCTACCAATACTCGTATCGTTAATGGACGGTATAAAAACGACCATAATATAGGTAGGATTCGTGCTTTACACATAATAGTCAAAGCTTAGTTGATTATTTATTAACTGTGAGTACCAATTTTAACGATATTTTAGTTTTTTTCCGCTTAGCATTTCACGGAATTCTCTAATCACGCGCCGTTAACATTTGATCGACGCACGAATAAAGCGGTTTCAACGAGAAATAGTATCCGAGAGTTAACTGTAAATTGGAACCCGAACACAAATGCGACTTTGTACGTGATGTATGGTTAGATGTACAGAATCTGGATAAAACGCTTTTATCGCAAATTCATTTAAACTCTAACCCTAATGTGTTAGTGGGAGAATTCACGAGTTATTTAAATTCGAAAGGTGAAAACTATTTAAAACACATTATAAAACCGGAAAAAAAGGGTTTATAGATTACGATAAAAAATGGTTAAACGAAGAGTGTAAAAACACACGCGATAATCGTATTGTCGCACTGTCGTCATCCTATTCTCGCACTTCCATTGTCGTCATCGTATATTGCATTGTCGCTATCGTACTTTCGCACTACGCCATCGTATTTTTGCACTGTCGTCATCGTATTCTCGCACCTTGGCATCTACGCCCTCTGGATGTTAATGTGTTACCACGATGGCACTAACGGTATTCCGTACTATTTACACGTTAACACACATCACAGAAATCAGAAACGATACCATTTACGAATTTTATGATTATTTCAGTAGATTAGCTGCCGAGGGTGATGTTAATGTTCATTCGTTTGAGGCCGAAACTTTCGTACAGGAGTTTGATAATAGGCAAAACACAGAACCGACGTACCCAGAACTAGATAATTTTGTATCTAGAGAAGAAATAATAAAGGCAACAAAACATTTGAAAAACAATAAAGCGCATGCGCCTGACAATATTATATATCAATACTTTACAGAAACAATACATGTCATCGTCAAGCCATTAGAAATATAATTTAATTACATGCTTGATTAAAAGCGTTTTCCACGCAGCTGGGCATCTAGAGTCATCATACCAATACATAAACGTGGCGACATAACCGACCCAAATAACTATAGGGAATCACTTTAATAAGTTGTTTTGAAAAAGTGTTTACAAGTATATTAAATGAACCTCTTAAACAATGGGCAGAATAAATTAATACTTTATCCGATGCACAATTTGGCTTTATACCAAACTGAAGCCTGGTCGATGCATTTTTTTCAATGCCCTTTTATAAAGAAAGTTGCAAAATAAAGAAAAACTGTATTGTTGCTATATTGACTACCGGAAGGCATATGACGTCATCAATCGCGGTCAGTTATGGAGTAAAATGATAAATAAGGACATCGACGGAAAACTATTGACCCTTATTCGATCCATTGCGAAGAATTAAAATTACAGGTTAAACACATAGGTAACTTATCTGACGTATTCAGTAGTAACGTTGGTTCATTCCAGGGGGAAATGACCTCGCAAATATTGTTTTCGCTCTATATCAATGATATTGAATTCAATTAACAAATGCACGACGACGACGCGGTTTTGTTTTTTGAAACACCAAAGGGTCTACAAGAATCATTACGCAATTTAGAAACTTACTGCGATAAGTGCAATTTAAGGCCATGCTATTCCGAAAAAGTTGGTTCAATCAGTAAAACATTAAAGTGGACATATACAGGCCATGAACTAGAAATTGTGAACAATTTTAATTATTTTGGCATTGTCATGTCAAGCGGTGGATCATTTGTGCCCGCAACAAATACACTCTATGGCAAAGCATTAAAAGCAATGCATTCTTTGTTCAAACAAACAAAAGACATGAACGTACCTGTAAATATCATGTTTAATTTTTTTGATGCATATGTATCATCCATTTAAAACTATAACTGCGGAGTTTGAGGATTTATAAAAGCAGACAAATTAAGCGTGTCCATCGTAAATTTTGTACGAGAATATTAAATGTAAAAATGTCAACAAATTCATTATCGCTATATGCCGAAGTTCGTCGACTACCCTTGTATATAGAAAGATATGTCAGGATCCTAAACTATTTTTTTAAATTATATACGGTTAAACAGGGAAATTGTATTCTAAAACACATTTCACTTTAACAGAGATTAGAAATTAAACGAAAAAATCACGCAAACAATTTGTCATCGAAAGTACGGGACATTCTTAACCAAACCAGTTTTATTGATGTATGCATATTCCCTGAACCTGTGAACACTAATCAATTTATCCCGTTATTCAAAAACAGATAATGAAACCAGTATATTACTTACTGGAATATCAGTGTCACATCATCTAGTTCAATGATTGTATACAAAGAATTAAAACCGGTATTTGAAAGATCACCGTATCTTGATATTATTGAAAATTAAAAACACATGAAAATTATTGCTAAATTACGTTTGTCGTCTCACAAATTGTTTATAGAAACGGAAATACACCAGAACATCGTAAGGGATCAACGCAAATGTGTGCTATGTAACCTAAATGACATCGAGGATGAATATCACTTTGTTCTTAAATGCCCTTATTATACTGATGTTAGGAATAAATTAATTCCAAAGTATTATAGAAGTCGTCCTTATATGTTCAAGTTTATCGAACTACTTAATAGCTCAAACAAAGTTGTGTTAAGAAAGCTAGCCATGTTTAGTTTAAAATGCTGTATACGTAGAGAAAATGTCATAAATATTTAGTATAAAATATTGTACAGATAACGTAATAAATGGTTTTATTATATAATTATATGCCTGACATTGTGTAGTTAGATGTATACACCTCAGCCATGTGACGCAAACCTTTATATTGCCTGACTGTATATATTGCTTTGATTGGTCACACAATACGGCGCAACTTTTTGGCCACTTGATTGTGCAGTCAGACCCGTTGGCATTAATTGTAGGAAACACAAATGTAAGTAACGTAAGGAAAGGTTTAAATGCGGATACAAGTCTCGTCTAAATATTTTTTTTATACAAATAAGTATATTTTGATATGATGTCCAATTAATATGAAGAAAGCTACATACTATATATTTGTATATAACGGAAGGAACTAAGCCAATTAATCCATGTTCATAGCATTCGCTGGTGGCGCTCCTCTTTCTCCCACTAACAAGGTTATCGGTAGGGCCGATTTATGTTACTTAAGTTAAATATGTGAGTAAAGTGAGGAACAACATAAACATATATGATGGTCTGTTTCAAAAGTGAATTCCAATTGTCAAATTGTTATATAAACACAGTTTGTGCTTGTTAAAGATACACTTCATAAGATATACTCATCAATATGCCTGATTGTATTTTGTGTTCTTAATTGTATGATAAAGTCTGCACTGTATTCTTCCGTATATTACTGAATTGATACATGTAGGAATCATAAAATTCTTTACCTGATTTGATACTTTATTTATCTGGTTAAAACACATTAATAATGGCATCACGTAGCCGACTTTGTCAATATGGTGTTCTTGCACTCTCAGGATTATATGGATATTGCTAATACTTATAATATTTTCACATTGTTTACGTATATGGATTATTTCATACATATGAGGCTGCTTACTGACAAAGTTCAAACATGTTTAAGGTGAAAGACTTTATAAAGACGAATTCCATAAAAGGGTGTTAACCATGTACACATGAGTAAATTTTGGATGACTTTAAGTCGACTATGTGTATGACTAACACTTATATATGACTTGGTCTCCATTTGCGATATGCAAATAATATTGCTTCAATGTAAACAAAAACACTTCTAATTGGCTATTGCTTTTACTGGTAACATGTGTTTATTTCTAAAACGGTTTAAGAACACCTATGGAGATGAATTCATATAACTGATTAGTAACTTGTTTTCTAATCCGTTATTGTATGAACGTAACTCACATTTCCTGTTCAAAGAATCCTAATAAATCCTGTTAAAACCAAATGTGTACATATCTACTTAATGACGTAATCTTACGCCATTTGACGAAACTGACATTATAAACAAGTTACGTTAGCGTCTCCATGGTCTAGTTGTTAGGGCGATTACTCACAGAGCGGGAATTAAAAGTTCCATCCGTAAAGATGTCTCATTAGTCACAACTTGCTGGCTTTCAAACTAGAGGGCCGGCACTATTACAAATAAACACATACTTTTTACAACGTTTTCATATTACAGGCTACTTACAATACCCTGTTAGTGGCTGCCATGGATTTCGGAACGACCTACTCCGGGTGGGCATTCTCGCTCAATGATGAGCCATCCAAAATATCTATGATGACCTCCTCGGGAAGCACGCTTTCATCTTACAAAGGTGAAATTATATTGGACTATTTTGGTTAAGTTAACTGATATTTTATATGTACATATCATTATATATATATTTCATACAGTATGTTTTAATTTATCTATTGTGATCATCAAGGTATGCGTGTTTCGTTTATGTTCGATGCTTTTTGTATAATCTTTATAGTGTTGTTTACAACAAATAGGAAACTACAAAAGTTGTCATTTGAAAGACCGACCATTTCTAATAAAAACAAAACTAATTTTACCGTATACATAATTCGTGTGCACTTGAATTGGGAAAAACGTTTATTTTAATAGCACGTCGGGCATCATGCTATATTGACATTTGTTTCGGTATTACATGTGGCGGACACCTTATAGTGAAATATAGCACTTGAATAAAAATGAGCATTAATTTTTTTAAACAATTACAGCCCCGACGTGCGTCTTAATCAAACCAGATGGCAAAACGTTGGACACCTTTGGATTTAAGGCAGAGAAAAAATATATTGAACTCAGCGAAAATGGCGAACACAAAAATTGGTACTACTTTCATAGATTCAAAATGAGGCTTTTGGACAAGGTAAGATATCAATTATGTTCATTTTTTACAAAATGGTTTAATTTAAAATAACGTTAAGAATATATACCGCTGCAAAGTATTATATAATTTAACAATGGAACAAATCCCCGAATTGAAACAGTTACATGTCTTGTCGCCTTTCCTCATTTCGATGATCAGTTTTTCACATATTTTTGAGAAAAGATATTCACTACGAGAAGTAAACGTTTGTAGTGTTTGAAATTGGAGAATATTTGCAGCAATAATATGTTTTAATAAATGTGGTTTATACATTTTATCAATATGTTTTTACTACATGACTTGGTGAAGCGATTGTTTCTTAGCATGTTACATGTAGATTGTTATTAATACTTTCTTTTACAAAATTGCAAAATTATAAGCTATTGAATCTTTTAATGTTGTTAACTCAAATCAATAAATAATAAATGTATTGTCAGTGCTTTTCTAGTTATAGGGTAAAACGAAGGATGATTGACTTTAAGGACTTTGTTGTCAGTTAATAAAAATAAGTATGACAATAGGTTACTTATATTTTGGTTTACTGCAACTTATTGATTGAAGCTACACCATTCATCTACAGGTTCAAGTTATACAAGTCACCAGTAGTTTTTCGTCGGCATAGTGATGTGGGTCGTGCAACAAATATTTGTTTAATACAATGTTTCATTGTTTCAGTTTGTAGAAACGTCGTTTTTAGGTTTGCGATCGCTATGCAATACGGGTTATATTTTGTGTTTAACAATTTTACACATGTCTTCGCTATCATAATTTAAGTTCACTGATCAAGGCCCATAAATCTAACATAAAATTTAATAGCATTATGTCCCTTGTTGCACAATAAGATTAAGGTCAGCACGTTATAACTACGCTAATTTAAAAAGCACTGAATATATTGTGTTTAACACACAGCCACTTATCAAGACGTATAACCGCGGCCTTAATTAAGCAGAATTGTGTTATTTTTTTTGTCCTGTGTCAAGCTCTATAGAATTTAGTCGATAATCCACAATTGCACTGATTTTGTTTATAATAAGCAGCCTCGTTAATTGCCATGTGTTTTTTTAATATCGGATATCGCGTTGAAAGGACGATGTGCGATAGTTAACGCAACACGCTACGTAACTGGACATTGAACAACGCAATTCAATTTTCGAGGCGATATGTTCTGCCAAAACTTAACGAGACAATCCTTCCGCGCAACTACTCAAATACGTGTGTCGTTGTTCATTGTCAACTGCTGATGGCGTTTGTTGTTGACCGCATTGTATCGTGTGTTGTCTTGATTATCATGTTTACACCTCAAAGCTCGACAGGCGACATTCAATATAATGCTTACCGGTTAAATTATGTTTCACATTTGGAGCAGTGTATACGAGTACGTTATTACACCAGGACCAAATAGAATACATAAATAATGTTTTGTTATTAATAGCAATATGTAAGTATTAAGAGCAAACATACAAGTACACTACTGTTTAAGCAAATACGCCCAGATACGATGCTGGATGACGAATGTGGAAAAAGCCTTTCAGCGCGAACAGTGTTCTCCTTGTCGATTAGGTTTGTACATGAGTGTGCATGAATAACCATGACAAGTATACCGCACCACGTATGTTGCACTGTGAACAATTCATCAATAGATCTATGTTTGTTTAACAAAAGAAAAAAAGTTATAATTTTTACTTGAACGTGTTTACCGTTTTTACGCCTGATAATCTACAAAAAAGGTTATCGTTTCATATGGCATAAATAAACAAGAGATGTGTTTGTCAGAAACACAATGCCCCCTCCTGCACCGCTTTGAAATTATTACTATGTTTTATACCTTTGACCTTGAAGGATGACCTTGACCTTTCACCACTCAAAATGTGCAGCTCCATAAGATACACATGCATGCCAAATATCAAGTTGCTTTGATCAATATTGCAAAAAAAAACTTAACGCAAAACCTAAACGCAAAGTGTTACGGAATTTCAGACGGACGGACAGACAGACAAACGGACAGTGCGATCACTATATGCGCACATTCGGGGGCATAATAAATGGCATCATGACTGACCTTAAATATAAGGCTGTGAATAATTAATAAATGTCAGAAATAACATTTTATTCAAGAAAGAAAACAGCAGCACATTTTAATTAATGTTGAATGAATAACAAATAACAATTTCGAAAGTCGAGGTTCGCAATAAAATGTTTTTTATGTGCAATTATATTTTAGATTTATGATGAACGGCCTTATCGAAATGTCTCAAAAGCAGGTCGCTGGGCTCGATCCAGGTGACATTCATTGGGTACTCACTGTTCCTGCGATATGGGACGATTCAGCAAAACACTTTATGAGACTTGCTGCTCAAGAGGTACAACTCTTATTATTAGGAAAACATAATATACACTGTATTAGTGAGGTTCGAACTCACGCCTATCCAAATTACAAACTTCAACTAATAAAACAATAGAAGAATTATCAACAGGGCGACACAAAAATAGAAGAATTATCAACAGGGCGACTGTGTATCTTTCTCGTAGATTTTATTCATAACACTTTTACTTTGCTTGTTTTATTGATTGATTGATTGATTTATTTCAATATACAATGTCGGTATACATGGCAATACAAGTATAACACACACATGAACTTAAGTAAGATAGAAACATGCATAAATTAACAAATGCATAAGTGAAGCCATGACACCAATCATTATATATCAAGGATGAAACAAACCAAGCGTTTGAAAAACACTTATTTCCATTGTGGTCATTGACATATAGTGTTGTGGAACATAGGAAGACATAATAAGATAGAAGTATATATATATATATAGCAGATTTGAGCACCTTCAACAATTAACCTTTAAGAAAGGTAACTGTAAATAACACAAAACATCTATGTTACACCTTCTTAGAAAGTATTCAGTTTTAAAATATTAACACTTATTACATATAACTTATCTAAGATAATGCTAAGAACGACATGTATTTGGTTTTTAAAGCATGTAAATATTAAGTGGCATCAATCAATTAACAATAATCTGAGGAAGTTACAGACAAAACAATATTTAAAACAAGGAAATAAGACAAAATATGGTTAAGAATCAAATAGACTAATAAGATGTTCCTGAGCACTGGACTTGAAATTACCGTTTGTAATGTTATGTTATCATATGTTTGTAATGATGAGTCGAGCCCGCGGCAACTTTTTTTTAAATAATACAAATATGTTTCGGTTCATTTATAGGAAAAACAAATATTATGTATTGAGCAGTGTTTAAATAAATGCTTATTTAAATATAATCATATGTATCGTTTTATTGGTTGATACCCCGCTTTAAAGAATGTTATCTTAAATACACTAATGCTTAAACTAGAACAAAATGTAGACATTCTTTTACAAACCCATGTTCATATTTATGTTCGTTCTCTTGACATTTGATTACTATAGTTTAGTTTAATAATTTAGAGTGGCATATAAGTTATAATATGCTACTACATCATAAACGAACATGACATCCTCCCTAAAGTTTATACGTTTATTGAGTCTGCTGTGCTATTTTGTAACCGTTTTAATTGATAGGCTGGAATTTCGCGGGAAAGGCTGACTATTGCGTTGGAACCAGAGGCAGCGTCGATATATTGCAGGCGCCTATCATTTGAAAAAGATGAAAACAACGACATTTCATCATTTAGATCAGGAAACAAATATTTGGTCCTAGATGCTGGAGGTAGGCATGTTTATATTATTTAAATAAATGTCACTGTATATCGAATTTATATCAAATTTAGCGTGCAATGTTTTCGGAACGATATGTATAAACTAGCGTATTTAAAATTAATAATGGTGATTGTTAAGGTGGCACAATAGACGTCACAGTACATCAAGTTTGTTTTGGTGGACAACTGAAGGAATTGTACAAAGCTACAGGTGGTGCGTGGGGTGGAACGGTCGTAGATCAAGCCTTCTGGGACTTCATCGGGGAGTTGATCGGTTGTTATATATTTCATGCCATTACTTTGTTATGTATTTTGTTTTGCAATTAAGAATTGATTGAATATTCATTGACGTAAAATTAATATGTACTTTCAGTGTTTGTTTACGTGATTGTTTTAGGGAAAGATATATTAGACAAATTCAAGGAGCAGCACATGGAAGACTACATAGCGTTTCTGCAAGATTTTGAAGTTAAGAAAAGAGACACTGATTTTGAATCTAATGGTAAAGTGACATTGAGGCTTCCAATCGCAATGTTGGATCTTCTAGATGGAGGGAAACATATATTACAAGAGTCCAAGCACGCGAGTAAAGTACGTCGTTGTTTTGGGTTTTCATTAGACCCATTCAGCGGTGTTTTATGTAAAGTTCTAAAGTAAATTAATACTAGATGTATTATATCTTTTTTTAACTGACAGCTATGCATTTATAGTATTTGCTGGCTTTACTGTATTGTTTCTTAATGTTGTCATTCTGTTTTAAGATCGTTTTGCGTGGCGAAAAACTTCGGCTAGACTACGACGTTTTCCGATCATTCTTTGATTACTCAATTGAAAATATCTTGCAACACCTTACCTCGTTGCTACGGATGCCTGAGACATCAGGCGTAGAAACAATCCTGATGGTGGGAGGATACTCAGAGTCTCCGTTACTTCATAAAGCCATTCAGAACAAGTTCCCCTCAATGAAAATCATCGTCCCACAAGATGCCGGGCTAGCAGTGCTGAAGGGAGCAGTCATCTTTGGACACTGTCCGACCGCCATTAAATCACGCGTGTCCAAATACACCTACGGCACACGTTGTTTGATTCCTTTTGACGCAACCCAACATCCATTAGAAAAGCGCATCATGAAAGATATTGGCTGCAGATGCAAAGATATATTTTCTGTTCTGGTTAGGGAAGGTCAAACACTAGTTGTAGGTGAAAAGCAGCATGTTGGAAATTATTCCAATTGCTCTATTTATCAATCAGCTTTGAGTTTACAAATTTTTTATTCAGCTCAAACAGATGTTAAATTTGTCACCGATGACGGATGTAAGCAAGTTGGCTCGTTCGATGTCCCATTGTCTGGCACTGGTTTAGGGCGATATGTTAAAGTTCGAATTTTGTTTGGAGGCACAGAAATAGAGATTGAATGTGAAGAGAAATTAACCGGTCACATAACCAAAGGAACAATTGATTTCTTTCCATAATGTAATATAACATATGTATTTATATACATGGGGCAATTTCACCCACATTAATCCTTCAAATGGTATGCATATTTATAGTCACAAGGACTCAAGATGCATTGCCAGTGCAACCGATGTACACAGAAAACAATTCAGATAAAATGAGAAAACAAAAAAGTAAAAAGGTATGCGCAGACTTTGAAGCCTTAATCCGATTTTTTTTCTGAAATTGATTGCGTGATTTAGCACTTTGTTCTTAAACTAAGTCTATGATCGACCTTTTCCACTCAATAAAAGTCGTATTTCTCGGAGTAAAAGGAGTAATTAATGTCGATTGGTAGAAATAACTGTTTTCGAATGAATTAACATGTTCCACATGATCGCTAAACGTGTTTGCGGATGAATTATTTCGGCAAATATGCGACACAAGTACGTTTTCAAATTGGTGTCTCGCATATTTTGGTCGAACAACAACAATTACCTATATATACAAATCACTCTATTCCTGTGTTAAAGTAAATAATAAAGCCCTCACTAATTCTGCTGCGAAATACAGAAACAATTGTCAAATTACTATATCAGAGTTTTTTCAATGTAATATTGGTACCCGTCAGGGGGACAAGGCCAGCTCTATCATATTTGCTCTATTTTTAGATGAATTATCAGTAATGCTACGTGAAACTTGTGGTTCTGGAATTTTTATCTCAAATGAAAAGCCTGACATTGTATGCCTCATGTTTGCAGACGATATTGCTAACTGTGCGGAAACAGCCTTTAAACTTCAACAACAGTTAAACATAGTTGATCGATTTTGCATGAACACGAGAATGGAGATTAATTCAGATAAAAATGAAATTATTGTTTTTAGAAATGGCGGACCTTTAAGAAATTACGAGCGCTGGACATATCGTGGTACGAAAATTAATACCACTTCCGCCCGCTTATGAATATATGGGATTATCGTTCACGTCCAAATTATCGTGGAACGCGGCGCACGATAAACTAAGCTCACAAGCCCAAAAAGAAAATATCTCAATTCATAGTTATAAAACGACTTTTAGAAACTTCCCTAATAAAGAACTGTTTTTACTTTTTGATAGCATGGTAAAACCAATATTGTGTTACGGCTCACAAATATGGGGCTATGAATATGTTAATATCATTGAAACTGTCCAAAATAAATTGTGTAAACGCCATTTGCGTGTTACGAAAAATACAAATACATGTCTCGTCCTGGGTCAATGTGGTCGACTGCCTTTATCTGTGACATATTTTGTTGATTTCATTAAATACTGGTGTAAACTGTTAATGATGCCTAATAATAGATTTCCGAAACAATGTTATAATATGTTAACATCAATAAATAACGCTAGGCGTAATTGCTGGGCAACGAATGTTAAAGGGACTGTAAACCACGAATGACGAAAAAAGAAAAGTTCTTAAATACCGTATTTGTTTACAATTATTAGTTTATATTGATTAAAATATCACGACTGGTATATAACATTACTTGAAAAAAGTTTTTTTTTTATTTTTACTTTATTTTTGTATTTATTTATTTTGACTGGGTATGCATACCCAGTACAAATAAATAAATACAAAAATAAATGATTCATCGTCACGTGGTAAACCCAGGAATGCAAATTGTGCATGCGTAGTGAATTGTATATATTTTATATATAAAATGATCAATGTACTTGCGTTATTTATAGTGTGTATAACGTTATGTCACCTATTTTCGCGATGCATTTATAAAACCGAATATACTGAAAATATGAACATTTTTCAAGTAATGTTATATACCAGTCGTGATATTTTAATCAATATAAACTAATAATTGTAAAAAAATACGGTATTTAAGAACTTTTCTTTTTTCGTCATTCGTGGTTTACAGTCCCTTTAATGTATTACACATGTTTTCATGTAATTTGAGTTGATAAACAAAAAAAAATCAGCTNGATTTCATTGAAACTTGGTATGAGTATATATATGGATAAGACAATGATGCACGCCAAATGGCATTGTACAACATCTGTTAATAACGGAGTTATAGCCCTTTGTATCTTGAAAAAATGCTTTTTACTATAGGCACTTTTGTGTCCGGAGCCATATCTTGGAAGTGCTTTGGCGGATTTCATTGAAACCTGGTATGAGTATATATATGGATATATGGATAAGAGGATGAAGCACGCCCAATGGCATTGTACACCATCTGTAAATAACGGAGTAATGGCCCTTTGTTTTGTAGTATGATCATCCGTCCGATTTGCTTCCATCCTTAAACAAAAGATATGTTGCGGGGTATATCAATTCTACGAATTTGCTTGTTTTTATACAATTTTTGTCAGCGTATAATTGATTGCGTCATCCAGAATCGGCACAATGAAATTAGTAATGCACCTAGGGTTACCATTATAAGAAATATAAATGTCTACTTTACACCGAAAGGTATTTGCTGTTGGAAATTCCGCTAAAATACCAAGTTTAGGTGCTCCAACCACAAATTAAATAGTAAAGTTGTTAGACAATTGCATATTGCATATAATTTGAGAACATGTAATTTTTGTTTTACCTGTGCATCCCTCGTCCATCTCTGACAGTTTCCTCTTGAGGTAATCTGTTCTTTCTGCCGTCAAGCACGACTCCAAAGGTGGCCATCATGGCTTCTAGAGAGCTTCTGTAACAATCAGATGTATAACTTACCTTATAAATATGTCATTCAAGCCCGTCTAGTTACTACCGTTTCGGGGTATTTTAGTAGTAACTACAGCTAATTGCTTTAAGGGTTCATTTGAAGATTAAGTTAGAAAGTATCTTTACGCATTAAGTGTATGAACCGAATCGCGCGTCTATTACTTGGTATGTTGGAATGAAATAAACATTCGTGATCTATCTAACGCCTTCTGGAATTAGGATTTATGATATGAGCCTCGTTTTGGAAAAAATCTGTGCTTTATGCATGTGCGTCAAGTGTCGTCCCAACTTAGCATGTGCGATCCGCACAGGCTAATCATGTACGACACTTTCCGCCTAAACTGGAATTTCGTTGATGAGACTTCCTTAAAACGAAACATTCCATAAAAGCAGAACTTTTCGTACCTTATAAGCCTGTGCGAACTGCACAGGCTAATATGGGATGACACTTTACGCGCATGCATTAAGCACAGTTTTCCCAGAACGATGCTATTATTTTGAGGGATCCCATTACACGATGTATGAAATAACCAACAGTCAAATTATAATTTAGTGTTATTAATTAATACAATAAAGTAAACTGAAGTTTTGTCATAAACATCGGACATAAAAAAAAATGTTCAATTGGCACTTAACCGTGCGGTTTTTGATTTGACAGCGTTTACGTGGTGAGAGCTGCAACTACAAACAAAACATGCAAACAATCTGCAGACGACACTATTTTGACAGTTCAGATAAGATATGGGATGCAATAGCGCGATATTTAATAAGTGACCCGTTTTGGGCCGAGACTCGTGATAAGTTAACAGCTGTATTCAGCGCTCACACCGCGCCATTGCGAGTTCTCATGCGTAATTGCGAGATTATGACGCGCGATGATTGGTCCCGGCGTTCTCGCCGGGGGGGGGGGACTCGGCTGCAGTCTCTTTCGCCGCGGGGGACGTGGGAATTCAAAACTTGAATAAACAGTCGACCGTTTGCACCAAAACCTTGAAATGCTAATTGATTACACTTTATACTGTAAACACGCTAGGAAACTTCAGAAAAGAAAATCGGTTCGCTTAGTTAGGCTCGATTGGTCATTGTTGGCTAGGGTACTTTTTAGGCGGGAACAAAGTTCAGGTACAGTCTAAATTCAACGAGTACGTTTGTGTATATTTAGAGTATCCGCGGTAAATTTAAGTATACTTAAGACTACCCGGGGTATATTTAAGTAGTTCCCGAGCCGACAATGACCAATCGAGCATAATTATTTGAACTCGCCTCTAAATAGCTATTGTAATATACTGCTTAATAGTGCATATGTCCTACTGATATTATCTGACGCCACTCTATAAACAACCAAAGTAAAAATAAAATATCTGGTCTTAGTTATTGAATATTACAGCCCTTGCAATATGTGTCCTATTATTAATTTGTTCCAAGTGATAATTACTGATGCCATTCTAGAAAACACCAAAAACAAAAACAATACATATGTCCACTGGGGGGATCGAACCCGCGACTTTCGCGTTATTAGCACGAGGCTCTGCCAACTGAGCTGAACGGCCACTAAATACGTATGTCGAAATTGTAAGATAAAACTCTATACAGCTATCGCAAAATCTATCTTAATAGTTCATTGGTTCAACGTGTGCCTAGATTAATCAATGAAGTCAACGTTCTTATACCATAGCAAAACAGAAAGTTAATATGGCTGACTTGTGCCACTTCATAATATGATCTATGTTATGCTCGATTGGTTGTTGTCGGCTCGGGAACTACTTAAATGGTGTATTAAAGAGTTTAGTTAAAGATCGTTTCCACAATGGTATCGACCTGCCCCTGTGAACTTTCTGGTGGAAATATTTATTTTTGAGCCAAATAAGATCAAATTTACCCCGGCTGCCCGAGAGATAATTTAGTGCCAAAAAGACCAACGCACGATGGCCCATGAGACCTTAATGTGCACTGGTAGACAATTTTAAGACAATTCATGCCTTGTTGCCCATTTAAATGACATTAGCTGGATTAGCAGAGCCGCTCGCAGAAGTTCCACTTTACGACCAGTCTTCAAGATAATCGTCTGCGGATAACTCTCGCCCGGTCGCGACGCGCACGCTCCAGCAACTGACCGAGGGGTACTACTTAAATTTACCCCGGGTACACTTAAGTATAGTTATATGTATCCCGGTTACGGAAACTATACTTAAACGTACCCGGGATTTTTAACGCTAAACTGGTCGTTGTCGGCTATTTTTTAAAATTAATTATGTTCATATTTTCATTTGTATGTCAATATTTGTAAAATGGCCTCCATATTATCGAAAAACATACTCATATACACATGTTGAGGCAGATTTTGTTCAAAGAGAATTTAGTTGTGTTGTCCATAGCGCGTTTTACGACATCGGATTTTGGGCGGGAACAAAATTCAGGCACAGTCTTAATTAACGTTTTAGTATATTTAGCGTACCCGGGTTACATTTTAGTATACTTAAGAGTACCCGGGGTACATATAAGTAGTACCCGAGCCGTCAATGACCAATCGAGCCTTAGTTATGAATAACAGGACACTACTTTAAGTATGTTTATATTGCTTGAACATATATACGTGTTTCATACAAATAAAGTGGTATCTATTGAAATGTTATCTCATGTTGGCACGTTGACTGACATATGTCGTTGATTCATTGGCAAACATGACAGCCCACTCTCCGATCATTAGTTGGTTCTGAATATGCATATGTACATTTGTATAAATCCCTACTGGAGTGAACTCTCGCTTGACCGTCCATGAAGTTTCAATTCACGTAAGGTGGGCGAACTTTGGAAAAAAAGTGGATACCGTGCAATCTTCATGTTCTTGCAATAGTGAACTTGTCACTGTGTGTTGAGAGTCCTAAATTAATAAAACTAAAGCAAAATGTTCGATGATTATCCTTGCACAAATTATGGAAAGTTAAACTCGTAGTAACTTCAACAGCTGGGATAATAGTGATACACCGCCATAATCAGTTTGAAGGTACTGTGCACAATGACTGCCTTCATATCAGCAATTCATACAGGTTGGTGTCCTCCATAACCACGTGTAAAAGAGCGTTTTGTCAATTAAACCAAGCCAATACATATGTGATTGAGGAGCAACTAAAAGTTTCTTAATTATTTAACGTACATAAATTAAAACAGAAATTGATAAGCGAATACCCTGTATACATGTACAGGTAGTTTATATTTTATGTGTTTGTACATAATAATGATTTTTAACTTTCTATTATCATAGTACCTGTGTTCTGAGCGTTATTTTATAAGCCTCAGAAGCCATGATTTTTTGTTAATTTAGAGCCAATCTTAGATCCAATATGTGTAAATAAAATAATTATTGCCTGCATCTGCGTGCCTCTCGAAATCCCTTGGCGAAAGGATTCCGTGCGATCTTTAAACGAGTAATCCGGAAAAGAATAAGGATGTATTAATTAAACATTTCCGACATGTAGGTAATGCCATAATAACATACAATTGACATGAATATTTTTTAGTTTTTTGTTTGTTTCAAACGATAAGATCCATTACAATTAAAAGTCTGTCCATAATGCAATTTATGAAAAAATCAATTTTCCAACGAGATTCCAAACCATTAATGCAAGTAATAAAAATTTTGAGACTTTAATACGTAAACGTTATTAATTGAAGTTTTTTGGGTATTTTTGTATACTAATGTCGAGCATTATTCAGAACTCACATTAATAAAAAAAAACGAAATAAACATGAAAGACTAAAAGGCGACATTGGAAAAAACAAAATGAACGCGAAACACTCGTCAAGTAATTGTCCAGATATGAATGTTAAACATATGCACGAAAAAAAAAACAGCCACCCTGGACTACTGATAGCAAGCAAAATATGGTATAATCTGGAGTCAATGTTTATTACGGGCACGATTTTTCCAATAGGATAGCAAAAACAGAATCATAAAAATGTTTTTTGTTGATTTTTGCATAAATCGGAAATAAAAAAATATTTGCCAATGTTATCAAATTCAGCAGTCTTCTGAACATTGAAGTGCTGTTATAATGACACTTTTGCATTAAAACCATGATAACGTATCTGCTTGAACCTTGCTTCAACAAATTCGAGCCTGGTGAAGAACTTGGTTCTTAAAAACGAAAAGCCCATTCTGATTGTTCGCGCCGAAAAAGCTTGCTGCTTTCGGAAAACGACAACTTTATCAACTTCTTTAATGGTTTTTATCAAAGGTTGGAACAATCAGTATTACTACTTGAGATAATTATTTCAGACAGCTAGTGGCAAAACATTAGAGAGACGACAACAATATCTTGTTAAAGCTTTTCTTCAGGAAATTGTAGATTTGTATATCGATTAGGGCATTGGCGCTAATCCTGTAGTGCGTTCAGTTACAGCGAACGTTCGCCAATGATCGTTCGTTTCCGATTCGGTTTTATTTGACGATAGGTTCGGCGCGAACTTTTCAAGATGGCGGCTCCCAGAAAAATTGATTGCGATTTTGATGGAGGAAATCGCAAATAACACAGAAATTACTCAACCAACACAATACACTATGTTTTTAATTCATTTGATATACTACCAAAAAATGAAGAAAAAAATCGAAGTTACACTGAAATTACGCTGAACAACAACAACACCTTCCTTGTCCGCCATCTTGGTTTCGCTAGCGAACTATAGCGAACTACCTCCCGAGACGGGTCGCTTCAGTTCGCGAACGTTCGCGGCGAATCGAGCGTTCAATAGCGAACGTTCGCGAAAGTTCGCTTCGGTTCGCGAACGTTCGCTGTAACTGAACGCACTACTGATAGCGCTCGATTAACGCAAACATCCGCCATTGTTATCGGAGTTGACTTTGATATAAACAATGCATTATACAATTAAACAAGCATTTACTGGTTCAAGTGTTCAATGAGGATGGGATACACTTGAAGGTATCTCTGTGTCAAGTCAGTGTTTGTTTTCGATTCGATTACGTTTGTCATTATGAGCACAGAAAGTACAAAGGTGACGTTTCAATGATTGTTTAATCGCCGTAATTTTATTGTCATTGTCAATTGGAACGCCATCTACCGGCACATGCAATCATTCCACGCATTCATTTTTGAAGACAAAACAACATATCATTTTACACTTCAGCTTAGAAAACTTTTACTACAACGAACGTTCCTCTTAAACCTGCAGGGGGGATTTTTGCAAATGTTTTGGTTTAAATGATTCGAAAGGACCTTTTTATTTACTATGATTACTTGGACCCATCATCCCATTTTATTGGTTTAGTATATGATGTTATACTTAAATACAAGCAGTAATGCCAAAACCTGTTCAAACATCTCCGTACGGAAGTGGCCAACAACACGTATCTGTATGAGTCGCGTCCTGGGAAAACGGGACTTAATGTGTTTTACGTTTTGCCCGAGATATTCCTGTCCATCCATATAGGCTAATCAGGGATGTTAGTTTCCGCTTTTATTAATTTTTTCGGTAAAAAGACGTATCTTCCAAACGAAAATCCAATCTAGGTGGAAATTGTAGTCATTGATTAGCCTAAACAGGCTTATATGAGACGATACTATACACACATGCATTAAGCCCAGTTGACCAAGAATAAGCCTCATGTATGTTATGACTGGACTTCTCATGTCTAAAAATCAACTAATGTAAAGTAAGTAAGGCCGCATATCAAATTGTAAATGTATGCCATAATAGAGCATGATTGACGGAAAAAATAACTAATACCGGGTAATGTATAGCGGACGTGGTGTGTTTTTATGGACGTGGTGTGTTTTTTATAAAGTATAATTTCTTCAATAATGGTCGGCTAATGTATGTGTACGTAAACACTTTAGTTGGACATTGAAACGGCGCGACTCATTGATTGCGACTTTCGTGACATCACGTGTCCGTCTGTATGGGTTACTTACGTGCGACCTATGGAAGTGCGTCTGTCTGGCAATGTGAATATATCTTAACCGTATCGCTTACAACTGATCATAATAAAAATGGCTGGTTTGAAGGTAAACGTGTAAGTCGATTGCAGAATCAGGTGAGACTGAATTATCAGATCACACCATACAGTTGCATGTATATGTGATTCACAGTCGAAGATTGCATCACTATATGTACAACACCGTCTGGCGAATCAGTTGATCGCAACCTAGTGTCTATTTTGGTACAGCATACAATACGACATCAATTGTTCCGAATTTACAATGTTCTGGTACATCAGTTTGTTTGAAACTAGTAAACGGCTTCGATTACACAAGGAAACTAAAACTAACATTGTTTACCGGAATTTAGAACAATCCTTAGAAAATCGTAACACCCAATATATGAGAATAAAATATCCTCAGGTCATGATCCATGCAAATTGATTATTTGCAGCCGTATGTTATCGTTTATCAGTGTTGTTAACCCCAAAATTGACCCACTCAATATTTGATTGACAAGAAGCAACTATTGAATTATTTATAAACGCCATGAGCAGATCCTGTATAATCAAGAACTGTTAAATAATAAAACAATGATAACGTCAACGCACTGAATTGTTTAGTCATGGTTTCACTATTTTACAAATCACTGCCTCTTTGTTCTTTGTAAGTTAACTTCAAATAAGGGTCTATAAATGAGCCGCGTTCTGGAAAAATTAAGCTTAATGCATGTGCGTAAAGAGTCGTTCCAGAAAAGCATGTGCTGTCCGCACAGTCTAATCTTGGACGACACTTTCCGCGTTATTGGTACTTTTAGTTTAAAGGAAGTCTAACTCGGCAAGAGTCGTTACTGATTAGCCTGTGCAGACAGCACAGGCTTATCAGGGACGACACTTTATCCACATACATTAATCCCAGTTTTGTTTACAGAACGAGGCTCAAATGAACACATGTTTTACTAAGCGCTAATTCCCAATGCTAGTAGTTGACTTAAAGAACGGGTCTATACAAGAACACATGTTTCACTAAGCAATGCTTCTTGACGCTGAAATTTTACTTAAACAACGGGTCCATTAAAGAACACATATTTCACTAAGCAATGCTTCTTCATGCTGGTAGTTTACTAAAAGAACGGGTCTATACAAGAACACATGTTTTACTTAGCAATGCTTCTTGATGCTGGTAGTTTACTAAAACAACGGGTCTATACAAGAACACATGTTTCACTAAGCAATGCTTCTTGATGCTGGAAGTTTACTAAAAGAACGGGTCCATACAAGAATACATGTTTCACTAAGCAATGCTTCTTGATGCTGGTAGTTTACTAAAAAGATCGGGTCTATACAAAAACACATGTTTTACTAAGCAATGCTTCTTGATTCTGGTAGTTTACTTAAAGAACGGGTCTATACAAGAACACATGTTTCACTAAGCAATGATTCTTGACGCTGGCAGTTTACTAAAAGAACGAGTCCATACAAGTAAACAATGCGCACACAGCATAACCTCCTGGTTCTGGTACGCGGTGATGGCAATGAAATATGTCTGAGGGAACAAAACTACACAAAAGAATTTCCTGCTGGTTATGCTACTCGGTGACTGCGATGAATGATGTCTGCGGGAACTAAACTACACTAAGCATAACCTCCTGGTTATGCTACTCGGTGACTGCGATGAAAGATGTCTGTGGAAACTAGACTACACTTATCATTACCTCCTGGTTCTTGTAGGCGGTAACTGCGATGAAAGATGTCTGAGGGAACTAGACTACACTAAGAATTACCTTCTGGTTTTGGTAGGCGATGGCTGCGATGAAAGATTTCTGAGGGAACTAGACTACACAAAGCATTACCTCCTGGTCCTGGTAGGCGGTGATTGCGATGAAAGATGTGTATGGGAACGTGAATACACTAAGCATTACTTCCTGGTTCTTGTAGGCGGTGACTGCAAAAAAGATGTCTGATGGAACTAGACTACACAAAGCATTAACTCCTGGTTCTCGTAGGCGGTGACTGCAATGAAAGATGTCTGAGGGAACTAGACTACACTAAGCATTACCTCCAGGTTCTGGTAGGAGGTGACTGCGATGAAAGATGTATGAGGGAACTAGACTATACAAAGCATTACCTCCTGGTTCTGGTAGGCAGTGACTGTGATGAAAGATGTCTGAGTGAACTAGACTACACAAAGCATTACCTCCTGGTTCTAGTAGGCGGTGACTGTGATGAAAGATGTCTGAGGGAACTAGACTACACTAAGCATTACCTCCTGGTTCTGGTAGGCGGTGACTGCGATCAAAGATGTGTGAGGGAACGTGACTACACTAAGCATTACCCCCCTGGTTCTGGTAGGCGGTGACTGAAATGAATGATGTCTGAGGGAAATAGACTACACAAAGCATTACTTCCTTGTGTTGGTAGGCGGTGACTGCGATAAAAGATGTCTGATGGAACGTGACGGAGACTCTGCAAGAGTTGTCGCCCTTGCCTGTGATATTGATTCGGGTTGGGAACTTCTGCATCGAGAGGAGGGATATCTGAAACATACAGCGGGTCTAGAAGCACGATATTTTCACTGACAAACGGATGGAAATTTGCATTTAGCTGTTTTGTCTATAATTTTAGCATGTACACAATTTAATGATCATGTACCTGTCGTATCGATATATTACCTGCGAACATAATGAGTGTATAATGCAGGAACATTCAATTGATAAAAGGGTTATATATACAGTATAAATACTGTACATGAAACAATCACAACCCTTAATACCGATAATAAGTGTACAACTCTTATATCCATAATTAACAAAATAGTTATTAGTGCACTGATTAACCTACATTCAAAATGCATGCACATATGGAAAATTAACCTGCAATTTAAAAATAATATTAAATTCTCGTATGCAATCAAATTAAACATACATATGAATACAGTTTTATTTTACCAAAAATGTAATACTCTATTCAATCAAAGTTGTCAGAAATGTGCACCATACCTCTTGCCTTTTTTCAGTAAAAACCCAATATGAAGGTAAGAACAGTTTCAACTACCGAGGTCCCTAATTGCAAGCTAGTATGAACTGGTCCTGGTGCCGGGACCTCATTTTTGGTCACTTTGAAAGATTGAGTGCCAACGTGCCCTAATGAGGGGCCTCTTTGTTGTTTTTAAGATCCATCGGGTTTTAACCTGGTGCGGGGGCATCATTGTTAATGATTATGATCCAGTTGGGTACGAACCTGTCCGGCTGCGGATGCCTCATTGTTGGTGAGTTTGATCTTTTCGAATGAGACCACCTGCGCGCTCAGCACCTCCCCCGCCATCGGGGATTCCGGATGTTCGTACGAATGGTTCCCCTTCAGCGCGTCACCAACGCCAGCTACCATCCACCGGGAGCTGTAAATATATACGGATGTACCCGAATGGACTCGTTAACGTCCATTTTATGTACATATATGTGCACTATGCAAGAATTCTTGCCCAAGAAGTACTTAATTGTTGTTTCCTTTTTCAATTACGTTATTCTGCTGCCTCATTATGAACAAGCGGTTCGACGGAGGCGTCACGGTTCGACTAACGCGACGCGAAAGAAGGATTATTTTCCAACAACAGGTGTCGTACTTTTCTTCATATAATATAATTGCCTAATAATTCGAACGTGTAATTATAACCGCTGAAATGTCCATAATATATGTCGACAGACAGGCTAAATCCCGAGTGAAAAAAGCAACTCTTAAAGTAAAAACAATCCTGTTAGATATTTGTGTACAGGAAAAAGAAAGTAAAAACGTGAATGCCGTATTATTTTACGATTCAAAGGCACTGGTCGTTTAATGTATTGTTCCGAAATCCTTTTACAAGTTTCATAATTTGTTAAACATATAAAAACCGGACAGTTCACAGTGATCAAGGTATTACAATTTGGCAGTTACATTCGCTCGTTATTCCAATTAGTTTGGATCGTCAAACCCATATAAGCATATGGACAACTCAAAATGCGTATAAGTGTGTATACATTTTTAAAACATTAAATTTAGTGATTTATAAATAAATCAATATTTGTGCGTAAAATAAATATGACAGAAGGTTTGCACCGAAAACGTTAGTGGCATCTCCAAAATACATTTTTTTAATCTTAGATTATTTTGTTGAAATGATAGCATTTGGCATTTTCTCAATTTGTATCTGCACGGACGCTATTTTTTTGTAAGAAATGTTATTAACCAATAAAACAAACCAATAAAACGGCAAATATTGTTTTGCAATTTATATAAAAACAAATACCCACTCACCTGTACTGTACCACGTATCTGAACTTGTGTTTGTCCACAGGCACAAAATCCATGGCAAACCGGTACTTTGTAAGCTTCTTCAAACCGGAAACGTGAATCCGAAGCGCGGGAAACATGCGTCTGCAAGAATATTTTTCTTGTTTGTTATGTTCTGTGTTTTTATTGAAATATGACAATTTCATACTAAAAATAAAACATTCGATTTTGTATTAGAAACGCGTCTTTAACCCTTTACTGTTGCTTTTCGCCATATTATTATGTTCCTGGTTATACAATTGCCAAACAATCAATGTATAATAACCTCCCAGTCTTAGTTATGATCATCTCCATCCCGAGGGAGTGAAATGCCTGCCAGAGGTCACCTTGACACAACTCCACCTTGATGACGTCACCATGGTGATCTGCAACAAAGGGAAGTAGAAGGTTACCATGCTGATTGATTACATGTTCAAGAGCGAGTACAGAGTTCCAATACGTATGCGATGGAGATGTTTTCAGTCATGTAAAAAGATTGTTCGTTGAAATCTCTCTTTTTGTAAATGAAATTTGAAGATAGCTGGTAGACACATGTTTTGCCACCGATTGGTTATACTTATTGTTTTTATACGAAAACAACCGTTATTTATTATCACCATAGCATCGCTATTTTGATCTGCACGGGGCATCTTTGAAAACGGATATCTTTAAATAATTAACTTTATTAAGGTAAAATAATCACACTTTCTTTTATAAAGTCCTTGAATACTATTTATTTACTATCACACTTTCTGTTAAAAGTCCCGGAACTATTTGCATACATACTTTTATTATATAACTGAATTGTATGTAGTGGTAAAAAAATATATATATATTTATAAAACTTTCATTATAAACATGTTTTTGATCGTGTAATATTCCAAATATTCAAATATATTTGAGCCGCGCTCTGGAAAAAAAACGTGGTTTTATGCATGTGCGTAAATTATAATCCAGATTAGCATGTGAAGTCCGCACAGGCTTATAAGGGTCAACACTAGCCGCTTTAATGAATTTGTGTGTTTAAAGGAAGTTTGTAATAAATGATAAGCCAGCTTAGGTGGAGAGTTTCCTCTCAGAAGAACCTGTGCGAACTGCAAATGCTAATCTGGAACAACACTTTACGCACATGTATTTAGCCCGGTTTTCCCAGAGCGCGGCTCATATATAAAATATGCGAACAGTTAATCAGCGAAAATAAACTAAACGCGCATTATTATTAATTTCAAGTGATTGACCATCAATGACACAAAATGAAAAACCTAATAAAATGTTTACAGTTAAAAAATTACAATATATAATTATATAATGTACATATAATATTTACCTGTCATTTGCGAATATATAATATAGGCGCTTTTTACCACACTCGTCCATTTAAAGTTAAATCTACACTATCTAATTCAACAGATGTGAAATATCAACCATTTGATTGTGGATGCACATGTTACAACGATGAAATGTTACAGTCAATACATGCTCTATAACATTTATAATAAATGTCAGATAAAGTAACACTTTTCAAACAAATTGTTGAGCGTTGACACGTCGTTGTACTTTTTGGATATATAGTATCACTGTATATTTAATAAACTTTTGCAATTCAAATACATATCAGAGAATTTGTGATGTATCATACTCGTCTAGACAGTTACCGTGAGAAAACTGAATTACTTTAATTAACATTTTGCGAATATTGACACGAGACTTGTTTCAATGAATGTGAATTTTAACATGAATTGTATACTGGTAAATGTTTGTTTATAATTATATAATACGTGAAATCTTAAATTTTATTTCAACCGGTAAATCACGAATTAGTCCGTTCATTTTCTTTGAAGATTCTGATTACCCATATTAACAGGGATGCATTTAGTTTATTTTAACTTTATAAAAAATACAAAATATGTCTTAAGTTTAAAATAAAAAGGATTTTAATAAAATAAATTGTATACTGTAGATCATCTCAACAGTATATTTCGTATAAATACAGGATACGTGCTGCATACGGTGGAATATCAATTTCAATTTTAATTAATTTAAATCACAGAAAATAATATTTTCTACGAAAGGCGCAGCCACGAGTGATTTTTTTCTATGATTACTCGGGAATTAAGATCGATATTCCAGGGATTCCAGAAAATTACTATTTTTTGCTTACAAATGATTATTTTTGTATTAATTATCAGTTTGAATTCACTGATATTTCTGTATAAACAACCGGAAAGCATACAATAAAAAAGACATCTTCGGTCCAGATATTAACTTACTGGCATTAATTACAAAACAATATCGGTACATTTATATTGAAAATGTTCGTATATTAAATACCGGTTATCCTCATGTGATCTTTTAGCATATTCACCTATGTAAAATATCAAAATATTGTGATATTCATCGAACAACTAAAGTTTATATGACAACATTCAACCTTGTACAAACATATTGAGCCTCGCTCTTTTAAAAGGGGGTTTAATACATGTGCGTAAAGTGTCGTCCCAAATTAGCCTGCGCAGTTCGCACAGTAATCAGGGACGACACTTTCCGCCTTAACTGGATTTTTGATAAGAAGTGACTTTCTTTTAACGAAAATATCATGAAAGCGGAAAGTGTCGTCCCTGATTAGCATGTACGGACTGCACATGCTAATCTGGCACGACACTTTACGCAAATGCATTTAACCCCGTTTTCTAAGAGCGCGATTCATATTTCAACCACGGACATACATATTTCAATGTCATACCTGTCGTTTCCACCACGGTCTGATGAACGCAGCCAGGCTCCTCGCCCATGGAGGGACACAGAGACACCCTGGTCCCGGAAGTACCGAAAATTAATTCCCGCGAGCTTCTCCTAATTCCGTTTTTCAACTTTATTAAGCGTGTCCGTTATCAGTGTTCGGGCGCGTCTTTCATGGATAATCGGAAGCGCATCAGCATGTTTCAATCGCTGGATTTTGCGGACATCCATCAGTGGAAACCCCTCGAAGCTTTGTATCGTTCGCCAGCCGCTCCCTGGCGTCCGCATGTCGCTCCGTCGCTTCAATACAGTCGCCATGCGGCTAAGAGTGTCAGCATCGTCCGCAACCTCCCGTGCTTGCTGCTTCCGGTTTAACAATTCATCCAAGGAAAATGCGCGCGCTTTTGCGCTGAGGCAATCCATGCTGTTCGTATATTTGCGATATGGTTGTCTGCGATTTATTATTTCTTTATAATTATGTTGCTGTTTAGCGATGAATTTAATCAGTAATTAGATTCCCTTTCAATATTGTTTTTTTGAGATATCTTAGCGTTGATTTAATTTTCAAATATAACATTATAATTACGAAACTCCGCATGCGCCAAACATATTAATAATCAATAACGTATACTATAAAATTTGTATGTGCTTTTTGTAAAATGTGCTTTGTGAAATACACAAACAGTCAAACCTTTTTATTGAATGTCAACCATCAATAAGTTATTCGAATTCAGTCAAAAAGTCACTTTACCATTTCAGTACACGCATTCCATATTCAAGCATGTAAACAAATGCAAAATTATTTTGTTTTTGGTAAAACTCTATCAAACTCATGTAATCACACCAATTTACAACTCAGACTTGAGGACGGTTCAAAATCAAAATACCGTGATCACAACTGTCACAGACCATAAACCCGTATCTTTCAAAGACCAATGATATGGCGAAAATCTGTTGTTTTAGTTAATTTGATAGTAATACAAGTGATACACAATCTACGTGGTGTGAATAGTTTGGACTCGAACAGTTGTCCGTCAGACTATGGGACCGCCTCTCGTTGTCGGATTGGTCTCAAAGTTCGTTTGTGCGAAGGTAATGTTTGTCAATTATTATAGCAACTGAAAACGAATCATCATCAAATGAGATTAAAAAGGATTTGAGTAAGGCGTAAATTATGTGATTCGTTTTAACCGATTTACCATCAAATGTCTCGACCCTAGAAAACATTTAAGAGCTCATTATATTTGTAAGGTGTTTATCCTGATTGGACAATAGATTTGAATTGAATATAGGTTTTTCAGTCCGTCAGCAAAATGTATTCTTATATCTTAAAAATACATATATTGTAGAAATAGGCAACATTTGGAAGGTATTAAACAATATTTAAAAAATTAAGATAAATCAAGTTAGGTTCAATCTGCATTTGCTAGAATAGCTTGATAACATTTCGACTACTAAGTATAGGAAAAAGGCTGAGCGATATTAAAAGCCTTAATCGTATAAAATGACTTTAAACGTGCCTAAATCCGCTACCTTTCTTTAAACAGTTCAGACTACTTGATAAAATTGTTTATAGTTAAAAACAAACAACAACAGAGCTCATACTTGGTAAATGGAGGTGATAGAGCTGCTTGTCCATAATCTGCTCAACCTAGCCATCGCTGCAGTTGCCATGGCGATTCTTATTTGGACCTCAACAGTGCTGGTACCATACTTGGATAGGGTTGCCTTAAAGTAATTGAAGGTGGCAATATTTTTCTCCAGTTTTTCGCTGTTCATTGTGATGTCTGCGTTAGTGTTGGTCGTGCTATTCACCACAATCTTCGACTTCTCAGTGCTGACCTCAAACCCGTATGCTCCTGCTCTTTCTCAGAGCTTCATGGTGAGGTCTTGGAGTTGACTGATGATACCACCCATGAGGTCAATGTCATCAGCAAATCTCAAGTTGTAGATGGTTCTGCCACCAATGGAGACGTAGGTGTGGTGGTCTTTGAGAGTCCCCTACATTATCTTCCCAATGAAACGTTTAAACACGCACGACAGGGGAGAACAGACGACCCATACGAACGATACGTATGTCCTCAAGAAGTCATCAATCTGTCCATTCAGAAGTACTGCGCTGCTGGATTTTCCGTTGAGTTTTTGAATGACTTTCACCAGCCCGTCGTCAATGTTGAATCCTCTAATAACATTCCATAGGTCATCATGCCACTTTCGGTCGAACTCTTTCTTCAAGTAGATGATATGGTAGAAAAGCTCACGCTGGTGTTGCAGGTCTTTCTCAATGATGACACTGCAGTTTAAGATCTGTTCCACTGTGCTCTATCCAGCTCTGAGTCCAGCCTGCTCTTCTGCCAGCAGTTCATCGGCTTTACTTTTCAGTCGGTTGAGGATGATGCGGAGCATAATTTTGCTGGGATGGCTGATGAGGCTGATGGTGAGGTTATTCTCACACAGCTTGAGGTTGCCTTTTTAGGTAGGGGGATGACCAGAGACTGGGTCCAGTCCATGGACCACTTCTTTTTTCCCAGATCTTCTGGCAAAGTACCGTCATTGCTGCAGTCGTTTCTTCCCCTCGCCCAATCAATACGAAAACTTGTCAGTATTGTAAATAAAATGATCTATATTGATCAAGACCACCACACAAGGTTATCGAAGTTTTCAAAATTTTAATTTGGATGGGGTGGCGGATTAACGGCAATGACGGTATTAGGCATTGCTCCTGTAATTGAGTATCACGCACCTTGATACATATGAGCTTCGCTCAGAGAACACGGTGTTTAAAGCCTGTGGGTAAAGTGTCTCCCAGATTAGATTGGGCATTCCGCACAGGCTAATTAGGGACAACACTTTCCGCCTAGACAGCATTTTCGTTTAGAAGAGCCTATCTTTAAACGAAAAATTCCATTAAAGTGCAAGTGTCGTCCCTGATATGGCTGTGCGAATTTCACAGCCTATTCTGAGACGAAACTTTACGCACCTGGATTAAACCCCGTTTTTCCAGAGCGAGGCTCATATAGTTTGCTTTATTTTATTTTATTTTTTTATTTTTTTTGTGTATCCCTCCCGTCAAAATGTTTGAATATTTCGAGTAATTTCAGTATTAAAGGGACTTTTTCATAGATTTAGGCATGTTGTTAAGTTTGTCATTTAATGCTTTAAACTGATAAATTTAAAAATCGAAACTAAATAGCTCCAGTATAAAACAAGAAGAAAGAGTCAAGAAAAAAAAAAGGGAATCCACAACCGGACTCGAACCACTGAACCTTGGAGTAAAAGTCTTGCAATCCTTGTAATGTCACAATATAAAACGATAATAACAGAACTCTCCAAATTATTAAATCGTTTCGCGTTTGTAACTAACGCTTTATAAATTTCAGGTTTTAAAATCGTCAAAACATGCATATTATGGATATTTGAGAGCATGGTAAATGTTCATTATCCCTTTTTTTTCTCAAATATCATAATTAAAACAAAAACTTGCAGATCTGAAACATTTTTGTTTTATTTAATCAATTAACCAAAACGTAAACAAGTCCCTTTAAGTGTTGTGAATTTATAAATATAGTTATCCATATAACGCATTTGTGATATTTAAAATGACTGAAAATATAATTGAGCTGAAATCACTAAGTCAAGAAACTATCGAATATGGGAGTGATGAAGTAACAATAACTGATGACGTTGAATTTATGTACATGTAATCGAAAACACAATTCGGGCTAATTTTGTTCGAGACCCTAAAATCTTTAGATAGGCCTTAATTTGAAGCTACAACCAATAAATCTGCATTAGTGTAGTTCACTTCGTATTAGAAGTTATGAGCCTTAAACTTATAGCGGCAATAGATAGTCGGTGGTATATGTGGGGGCAGTGGTCTCATGGTAGGACGCTGGCTTAGGGATCGAGAGGTCCCGGGTTCGAATCCCGCCCTGACCACTGGAATTTCCTTGAGCAAGAAATTTATCCAACATCTGCTCCTCTCCACCCAGGTGTATAAATGGGTACCTGTGAGGGACATTAGCCGTGCCGTGGCTGCATACTGCGCAAAGTAAACGGACGACTTATGACCCAGTGAACAGGGAAAAAAATGTAAAGCGCCTTTGAACGCACATCTCGAGCGAAAAGGGCGCTATATAAATGTGGTATAAAAAAAATAAAAAAAATGTACATAATTTCAATAACTGAACACTTGTTGAAAATATTGAAAAAAAATCTACACGATTAATCATTATCACCGTAATATTTGCACATATCTTTTCAATTAATCTTAATAATTCTAACTACTCACAAATGTTTGCTTCACCTATGATTGATAACCATATTCTAATCTTAGTTGAAGACATAATCCAAAAGAAATCATCTTTAATAACTTGTAGTATGCCTTCACACCTTGTCCGATCAATCCCTGACCACAAGGTTTTGACAACGTTGACAAAGAAAGTGACCATAATACAGGTGTTACATTGCTCGAATACCAAACATTATAACCTTGTATCTATAACGAAGACGTGCACTTATTCCTTGAGCTCAACTCTGTAGATTTGGTGAACCTCGTTTTGGGAATACTGGGCTTAATGTCAACAAAAATCTAGTGTTGGCGGGAAGTGTTATCCCTGATTAGCCTGTGCGGACTACACAGGCTGATCTGGGACGACACTTTACGCACTTGCATGAAGCCCAGTTTACCCGGAACGAGGCTCTTGGTGACTTGCTAGAACTCTCAACGAGTTGTTTGTTTATCCAAACTTCTCATATCATAAATGTTGTAAGAAATGACCATAGTTTGTTCAGTCATATAGAAAATAACCAATTTCTGTAAAAAACACTGAATTATAACCATAGTGGGCCACTTACATACGAATCCTGATCAGTTGAGATATTGTCATGTCGGGACCATTGTAAATATTGATTGTTGACTGTTGTTGTAATTGCCACTATGAATAGTGCCATGATTCTGTGTTGATCAAACTATGTAAGACGCGCTTCAATTCATTACACAAACCGACAATATCAATTTGGGTCATCTTTAAGACCAATTATTTATATAAGTGATCGTTTATGTCATCTTCGATAAAAATCGCTAAAAGCAGTATCGGTGTATATATGTTCTGTTGATAGAAGTGGCGTTGCATTGTCAGTTCGAATCATTGGCATTTCTTCAATGATGTTCATTATAGGGATTATTTTCAGTAAGGATACTTACTTGAATCTCATGTTGTTACACATTGTTTCAAGCATATATCACTATAAAAGGATGGGATTGAACAATGAAAAATATGTTGAGCGGTTATTTCTTATTGAACTGTGCACTTGAGACATGCGAGTCTCTTTTCATAATAAAATAACAGAAACCGTGGGGCTCATCCTCGTCACAAGTTCACAACCAAAGGTTAATCTCAGCGTCATTAAAACAGTATAATAGCTCATTTATGTCTGCCCGAAGTTGACATCGCAGAAGACTCGTAAATCCCAAGGGTTAAGCGAAGATGCGGTTGTCAACTGAGTGAAGACCCAAGTATATGTATCCGTTGACTCCCTACTCCCTGATACAACATCGGGGGATATCGGAGGAGATTACGGGGTTACATCCTCTTGTGTAAAAATGAAATAAGAGGTGCACTTTAAGCTTGCCGTCAAAGATCATCGGTAGTTAAGGCAAACGTGAGAAATTTACTTGCAAGCCAGAAGGGAATATCCACACATTATGCTCATTTTGAGAATGAAGTATTCTTGCAGACTTTAAAGAGGCGAGAGGAGAATCGATAATTATTATCACTTTAATAAATATTTGTGTGTGAAGTAATATATTGTTTTTATAATTATTGTAATGATTATTTAAAACTAAGAGTTTTGTGTGGCTCAAGCGAAGCAGACTGATTGCAAAAAGAAGTGGTAGTAGTGGTGGTGGTAGTAGTAGACGTATTACACGTATAAAGTAGACGTAGTAGACGAAGTAGACGTAGTAGACGCAGTAGACGTAGTACACGTAGTAGACGCAATAGACGTAGTACACGTAGGAGACGTAGACGACGTAGTAGATGTAGTAGACGAAGTAGATGTAGTAGACGTAGTAGTAGTAATATACGTAGAATACGTAAAAGACGTAGTAGACGTAGTTGACGTATTAGACGTAGTAGACGTAGTAGATGTAGTAGTAGTAGTAGTATTAGTAGTAGCAGTAGTAGTAGTAGTAGTAGTAGTAGTAGTAGTAGTAGTAGTAGTAGTAGTCGTAGAAGACGTAGTAGACGTTGTAGACGTAGAAGACGTAGTAGGCGTAGAAGACGTAGTAGACGTAGTAGACGAAGAAGACGTAGTAGACTTAGTAGACGTAGTAGACGTAGTAGACGTAGTAGTAGTAATAGTTGTAGAATACTTATAAGACGTAGTAGACGTAGTAGTAGTAGTAGAAGTAGTAGTAGTAGTAGCAGTGGTGGTGGTGGTGGTGGTGGTGATGGTGGTGGTGGTGGTGGTGGTAGTGGTGGTGGTGTTGGTGGTGGTGATGTTGTTGTTGGTGTTGGTGGTGGGTGTGGTGGTGATGATGGTTGCGGTGGCGGTGGCGGTGGCAGTAGCAGCAGCTAGGAGACGCAGTAGCAGTAGCAGTACAGTAGCAGTAGTAGTTGCAGAAATAGTTTGAGTAGTCGTTGTTGTTTTTGTTATAGTAGCTTTAATTTTATTCAGCTTTTTTGCTGACATACATTATTGTTTTCATGAAGGGGCAAATCCATTTTACACTATCACGTTCAAACCACTGTATTTAGGGCTAATCTGCACATTTGTTACACCTTTTATCAGAAGCACTGTTATATTTACTTTCGCTCCGAGATTTAACGTTTATTTGTAGTGACAGAAAGATAATGTTCAACATCATGCTATTAAATTAATTGTTTGTTTGTCATTATATTTCGAGTTTAAAGATATTCCAACACCTGAACAAAGACGTTAAATGTAACGCCTGTTTTCGCCCTTGTCTATAAGACGCAATGATAATATTACGCCAAATCAAATAGCATAAATATAAAATCATCCAGTGTGCATCATTTTTTATAAATGGAGAAGGGTGCTGACAGTTTTCTAGAGGCGCAATGCCATTTGAGAGAAACTTGACGTTTTTGTTTTTGATAAAGCAATTTCATAAATATAAAATATAAATATGTGACAAATATTTAAACGTTGAATTTAACGACGTTTATGGTAAAGCATTTACGCATGCCTTATAAATGGAACAAGATGAATCTTCAATAAAATCAGATATTCAGTAATTAATGGCTTGAAAATACCTATCGTCAAAGTAAAGTTATTGGCAATTTGATTGAGCTTAAATGTTGACTTATACCAAACCTGAAGGGATAGCTTTAAATCCAGAATATCTATAAATATATAAGAATAATGAAATCCAAAAACATTATCAGCGATATTCTAGTTCAGTTTCGCTATTTTTTTTATTTAAGGCAAGCGACTTATTGCGTATACAACACATGACAACACTGCATTACACATAAAAAACACATAATGAGTCAATAATTGACGAGTGCATAGAATCGCATTAAAACTAATACAGTATAATATACATTTACAAGAGCAGAGAATAACACATTTCTAAAGCATGATGAAAGGTAATGAATACCAGTATGAGTTATTTGCGCTCAATTACGATTGTGTTGCATTTTTGTTTATATGGATTCTATCGCTTTTGCACACGTTTGGCATGATATTATGTCGCCGATATTGTAAAATAGCCTTTGAAGGCAATTGTATTATTATCTAGTATATAATAATATTTATCAACTCTGTAGGGTTTAACCAGCAAACGTGGTATACTTAAATTCTTGAATTGTTTAGCAACGATCATATTGAAATAAGAGAGTGAAAGATATTAAAGCTTGCGTATCCCATATAACCTGCTGTATAAGGTATTTCGTTATGTTTAATCGGTAATTGCGTGATTCGTCACCTTAATGTTCGTACCATGTGACAGCACTTGCACGCGATGAGATTAAGTACGTTACCGCTGTTATTTGAAGATAATGGAATAAAAATAAAAGAAATATAAATTGTTTGTTTGACTTTGGATAATCGCTGGCATTTGTTAATGACAGTTGACACCTGCTTTGAAGTACGTCATTTAAAAGTTACAAATGAGTGAGATAAACTTCAAACAGAAGTGTTTTTACATTGGAGTAAGTACATAACTAGATTGATATTGGAAATTTAAGAAAGGAGAAAAATCAATCTTCAATAAAGTTATTTCAAATAATAAAATGAAATGCTCAGCAATACCATTATTTGCTGCGAATTGAATATGTGATGCATGCTTGTTGCATATGGCTGTAAAAAAAAAAAAAGTTTGTTTGCTTAAGTAATTAGTATAATAGCTCAGGTCGCTCTCGAGTTATTGAGCGGACACCATTTGTTTATATTTTGTCATTGGTACTTTTTACTCAAACCACCGACTATGCAAGCGCAAGAGATGGATTGATATAAAGTATGTTAAACTTTATAATTATGAAGTTTCTGAATTCGATCTCAAGTTAGTAAAATCCCGTTTGATCCAGTCTGCCCGACCAATCAAATACCCTGCTGTAAAAAAGTGTTAAGTATCACGTTTGTCAAGTCATTTAGAAAGTCCTTAATGAAAGGGACTCACACTGAAAACACAGACCAGCCCTAATTTGATGATAAAGAGCTTTATTGTGAGCATTATGGATTCCATATTTGATATGTAAGGTATCCACGTGATATGCGCGCACTACGTTCCATGTTAATAATGTAGTTAAAACAGACAGACAGACAGACAGATAGTTTATTCGGACTTTTACAACAGAACATCGTCTTTAACTCAAATATACAAAATATGTTTTGTCACGTGAATACGAGTAATAACATAACATTATGTAACATAAAAGTCAATTACAAAATACAAATAAACACAATATATGTCGAGAACACATAAGTTCTATCGAGGGGTGATGCAATCGATCAAACAGTATTATTTAGGAATGTATTTCTTATGACTTAAGCTTCTTTGATATATTTACATATATTTGAAATTACTAATATATCAATTAAAACTTATAGCTTGTAGAATGTATACACAGATGGTTTCTTATATCTATATAACAGTGGCATATACATATAAAATGGTATTTGTCATCTTACTCAACGGAATTACAGCATAAACAATAACGCTCATTTTGTGGATTGTTGTTCTGAGCATACAATATACCTGCCAGTTTAGATTCTCAACGGATGTGCATAGACTCTTAATCTTACAAAAAAATAAACGCAGACGTCTAGGAAGTTAGTCTACATTTCTTCGTATTCCAAAGAGGATTTATACATTTTATACATATCTAATACAGAACTGTTATTCATTTTACCATATCATTCTTGTTTAAAATTGTCAACAAGTCTGCATTGGCAAATCTCTAACAAAACTATTTACTTGCACTACGTTTGGATTTTCAAATACATAACCAAATCCATAATTATTTAACATCTTCTTAACATCTGTGACCCAATTTTTTATAATCTTTATTACATTCGTTAAAAGCTTGTTTGTTAACAATTTGCATAATAATATTTTCATTGTTAAGAATTTTTAACCAAAACTTCATAATTTAAACATACCTTTTTACATACAATGGGTATCTACCTAATTCTCCATAAACAGCAATATTACATGTATTTACTTTAACTTGAAGCAATCGTTTGCAAAATGTTAAATGTATGCGTTCAATATCATCTGACTTTGTGAAACACCCACACTTCTGAAGCATAATTCAATATAGAACCCACAAAGGAGTCAAACAACTGACAATTTTTTTTTATTAAAGTCTTGACATTTCACCAATAACGTATTCAATGCTTTAAGGGCTTCACCAACCAAATGTTCTTGGTTTAATTTAAAACTCCCAGTATAATTCAACACCGCGCCTTAGTAGTTAAAGTTATCAAAAACTTCAATATCATTACCATTGTATGACCATTTTTCATTTTCTTTTAATCCTCCTCTTTTCCGAAATACCATTATTTTAGTTGTTGCAGTGTTAACGTTAAGCCCCCAAGCATTGCAGTATACATATAAATTATCTAGATGTGATTGAACTTCAGCAGGTGACTTGCCTAAAATAGCCAAGGGGTCGGCAAATAATAATAAAATCAACATAATATCATCTATACTCAAACCAGAGTTAATTTTATCTTGTAGGTAAAGTTGAAGATCTTCAACAAATAAAGAAAACAAAATCGGCAACATTACCACCCCTTGCCTCAGTCCAACCGCATATCTAAAATAATCTGAATAAGAACAGATATTTTATTTAATTTGTACATAGTACATCATCATATACACTTATTATTATATGACAATTTAAAACATCACATAAATCAGTATAACATATAAACACGAATTAATGGACATTTCAATACAACATAACACAGCATGTAAAGAGGATGATCAGTTTTCGTTAACATTTATAATTTCGTTTCTAATTTTCAAGCTTTTTTTAATATATTTTGCAAATTTAATCAATACAGATTTGTTTTCAGTTTGCAATAGTTCAATAAATTTGAACATTGATGGTCGTTCATAATAATGTTTCTTAATATATTTCTTACGCATATTGCTAAAACAAGGTAAAATAAGAGTGAAATGGTACTCGTCCTCAATATCAAGGGAATAACAACATTTACAGTATCGCTCATTTTTTTGGTATTACATTTCTACAGAATTACCAGTTTGTACTCTTAATGAATGTTCAGATAATCTTATTCTAGTGATAAAGAATCTTAAACTACTAGGCAATACATCTAGATATAGTTCATATGACAGAGAATCTTTACAATTTTGTAACAATTCTCATATACTACTACTTTCAACAGAACTATGCCAGTCCTGTTTATAAGTATCAATTAATCTGTGTTTAAATATATGTGGAAATGTTTTACAATCAAGAGTTTCACTATTTCTAAAGCAATCAGCAAATCCATATGTTTCTAACAACTTTTTAACATTTGATACCCAATTAGTATAACCTTTTGAACAATCAGATATACTTTGTCGATAAATCGTTTTCATAATAATATTTTCAGTATTTAACAATTTACACCAATACTTAACTGTCCTAATATATCGAGTAATATATAACGGGTACCTTCCTAAATCACCATACACACCAGCGCTACAAGTACTCATTCTGACCTTTAAAACACTTTTTCAAAACTTAAGGTGTATACGCTCTATTTCTTAAGATTTAGTGGCGCCCCATACTTCGGCAAAATAATAAAATATTGCACCTATAATGGAATCAAAGAGCAGGCATTGTAATTTGGGTCTTTTGTCATATTTTCTACAATTATACATAGGTAATTTTTATGTGTTTAATGCTTTACCAATTAAATGCTCTTGGTTCAGAGCGAAATTGCCAGTGTAGTTAAAACTTGTTTCGAGATAGTTAAAATTATATACAGTTTCCAGCAAGGTCCCATTGTAACTCTACTTCTCATTGAAAAGTACTCTGCCTCTTTTTCTAAAAACCATAAGCTCGGTTTTTTGAGTGTTTACCTTCAGACCCCAACAGTTAAAATAATCATATAAACTTTCTAAGCTATTTTGTAAGTCTTCTAGTGTTTTTCCCAAAATTGCCATATCATCAGCAAATAACAATAATATTAACAAAATATCGTCAAAATATAAACCTGAATATAAATTTCTTTGTAAATGTAGTTCTATGTCTGCCACGAATGAGAAAAGAGACGAGGTGAAATTACCTCCCCTTGACGTAATCCAACCGCGTAGCTGCAAAAGTCTGAGTACGTATTACAACTGCGAACGCAAGACTTTTCATACATATCCTTAACAATACGTAATAATTTACCTTGAATAACACATTTGTATAATTTAAGCGAAAGGCAATTTCAGTTTATACTATCGAAACAAGATTTTAGATCAATAAAACCAATATACAGACGCTTGTTATTATTTATATAGTGTTGTATGACTGAGTGAAGAATAAATATCGCATCAACAGTTGATTTCCCTTTTCTAAAACCGAATTGGGCATCAGATATTATATTATTAGTATTACAAAACGTTTCAATTCTTTTATTTAAAATGGTTGTGAAAAGTTTAGAAAAACAACTAACTAGTGTTATTCCCCTGTAATTCTGTGCACTTTTGTATCCCCTTTCTTATGTAAAGGAACGATAACTCCTTCTATCCACTTGTCAGGAAAGAAACCAGACTCTAAGATTGCATTAAATACATCACACAGGTGAGCACACAAGATGTCTATACTCTCAGTAAAATACTCATTTAAAAGGAAGTCTGGCCCTGCAGCTTTGCCTTTCTTGGGGGCTTTAACAGCACATAAAATTTCTTCAGCACTAATAGGAATATTTAACTCATCAAAGGGGCAATCATCATTATCAAAATTATTTTCTTGGAAAAACATATTTGCTTCTGCATACTTACATACAAATACATCGTAACATAGTGATGAGAAGTATTTACAAAAGTCATCTACAGAAACATCATTTCCAACAGATTTCTTTTTCTTTTTAAAATAACTCCAGAATTGTTTCGGTTTACAAAACCGAAGATTTCCATTTCAGAGTATTTTTTTTAAGTAAGAATTCTTCTTTTTTCGTACTAATATTTTGTATTATTTTTTTACATTTACAAAAGTATTCTCTACTAACTTTAGTTTTACATGTATTATAAGCATACAGTGAGTCTAAATATATTGTTCTTAAATTTTTACATTCATTGTGGAACCAGTCTGCATCTTTCACATGAGATGTGTCGGAGAATGACGTTATGCCATTTTTGTGATATACTGTTTTGGAAAATAACGGATCCGCTACACCCCGGATTATATCGGAAAAAACTATTTAGTGCATCATTTATAGACGACCGATAAATGCTATTAATATTCGCTGTAAACCTATTAAAATCGGGCAATTTGGCGATCAGGCTGGTTCGAAATGTATTTACATACTCACTGTTCCAATTATATCTAAACATGGGAGCTTTCATTCACTACAGGTGTAATATTATTACAAAAAAAGAGAGAAAACAATCGGGTATGATCGCTCCTTTTGATTTTAATAGTTTTACTTAAAAAGATGTACGTTTATATCTATATTTATGTTGTTATTTGCTAATAACATTGCATTATTTACCACTTATCCAGAAAATCTACAATTGCAATTAAATTCTATCTATCAATACTCATGTAAATGGGTTTAACAAATTAATATAAAAAAACACTAAAATTTGCATATTCGAAAAAAGGAAAATTAATTGTACATTAAGATGGAATATTAATCAACAGGCTATTGAAATTGTTGATGAATATAGTTATTTAGGCCTAAAAATACACTACACTGGTTATATATCAAAAGCAATTAAGGTAAATAATGGACAAGCCTTAAAAGATTACAACTATTTATCGTCCATTTTTAGCAAAGTAAAGCTGGATATTAAAACAAAACTTTCTCTGTTCGACTCCTTAGTGGTACCAATTATTTTATATGCGTCTGAAATATGGGGAATTTACAACGTTGATGAAGTTGACAAACTTCATTTTAATTTTTTTTAGACTTTTATTGGTGTGCGCTCACAGACTTCTACTTCCGCTGTCTTAGGCGAACTAGGCAGATTTCCTCTCTCTATTATATGCAAACAACGGGCACGTAGTTATTGGGTTAAAATAAAAAAAATCCTGAATCTCTTATGCACACTGTTTATAATGAACAATGTCATCTTTACCATTATTTTATTAGGGATATTAATAACAATAACAAAACTCTGTGGTGTGCCTTTGTAAAACAACAATTAGAACATCTAGGACACGGACTTTTATTCAATAATTTAATTAACAATTTTAATTATTCCACTGATATCAACCAAAGATTAAAAGACCAATTTATCCAAAATTGGCACGATACAATATTTAACCAACCGAAATTAGAATACTATAAAATGTTTAAGACTGAATTCGCGTATGAAAAATATTAAGATTGCATCAATTCTAAAAATCACAAACAAAATTTATCAAGATTTAGACTTAGCGCCCATAAACTTGAAATAGAAACTGGTAGATATAATAACATTCCAAGAGACCAACGCACCTGTAGACTATGTAACTCAAACGTTGTTGAATCTGAATATCACTTCTTTCTAACTTGCCCAATCTATAAAGATCTTCGAACAAAATATTGTATTCGATCAAACTGGCCAAATGTTACGACATTTTTAAACATACTCTCTTGTCAACATAATAAAGTCATTAAGAATGTTGCCAGATTAATAACTGATGCCATGCATTTCCGCGAGGAAAAATCACAAGCATTCTACTTCTTAAATAAATAGTGTATGTAACCCTAATTATATTGTCTATATATTACTTGTTTGCTCTTTTCTTTTTTTGTTGTTGTTGTTAATACGTACACGTGTGTACATAATATTTGAACACTTTCATTGTAGTTTGTGTGTGTTTATTTGCATGATTGTACTTGTATTGTACTGATGCACTTAGATTATACTTTGTTTACTTGTATGTAAATGGTCAAAGGCGTCTTGCCGATATATCAAATAAAAAACTTGAAAAAACTTGATTCATCTATAGAATGTATTGTAAAATCACATATACTTGAAAAGTTTGTGTCTTTTATGAGAAGGTAATCAATGACAGACGCTCCGTGCTAGGCGACATAAGTATACGATCCAGTATTGAAATCATTACCTAATCTACCGTTAACCACTCGCAAATTACTTGACCTACAAAGATCAAGCAATTTTGTTTCAAAAGTGTTACATTTTTTATATTTAATAATATTAACATGATTTAACACGTGACATAACATTCGCATACATATCCTTCACTATTCTAAGCAATTTACCTTGTATACCAGACTTAAACATTTTCAACCATAATGCATTGCGGTATATACTATCAAAACATTTAAACAAATCGACGTATATAACATAAAGACGTTTAATTTATTTAAATAATTGTGTTCAATTGACATCAATATATAAATAGCATCAATAGTTGAATAACCTTTTCTAAATCCGAACTGCGCATCCGAAATAATAGTGTTTTCATTGCAAAAGTTTCAATGCGCTTGTTTAAAATCGTACTAAAGTAATCCCTCTATTCTTATTAACATCATTAACAGCACCTTTTTGTGCAAAGGGATTATATTCTTTTCTGTCCATTTATCGGGAAATAAGCCCGATACAAATATACCGTAAAACACATCGCACAAATGAGCAGACAAAATATCACTACATTCAAGAAAATATTAATTCAACATACAATCACTACCCTATGACTTATTTCGTTTTAAATGTTCAATCGCACTGCGAACTTCCTCAACAGATATAGGTACGTCAAGTTCTGGGCATGCAGAATTTTCTTAATTGAAATTATTATTAAAAAAATATATATTCTGCTTCGTTATTACAAAAATCTGACATATTGCTACTGAAGTTTTCAAAAAAATATGTAAATTCTTCTAACGTTATTTTATTGTTTACAGCCTTATGTTTTGATTTGAAAAATCGCCAAAAGTCTCCTAGTTTGTGTTTTCTTAAATTTTCAATCTTAATCATTTTTCGCCTTTAACAACAGGCTTTTTCTTGCGGATTAAATCTTTACAATACTTTTTACGTGTATATAAATGTTCCCTGTTTATATCTGTTTTACTAGAGTTAAAAATACGTAAAGCGTCATGGTACAATTTTTGTGCATCATCGCACTCGTGATCAAACCAATCTGCATTCTTCATACAGCTATTTAAATGAAAACTAGGATCTGTATTATGAACACATGTTTTAGAAAATAACGGGTCAGCAACACTGCGAATAGTTTCAGTAAATCTATTATACACTTAATTAATTGACGTTCTACTTGGATAATCAATATGCTGTACAATAGTATTATAACTGGTAGCAAACAAATAATCCCTGAACGAAATTGCCCACGTAACGCATCGTTCCACTTATATTTAACACCGGTGTAAGACTGATACTCAGACGATGCGTTATTACATAACAATGAAAATTTTAACGGGGCGTGATCACTAAATACTTTAAAATTGAAACACAACACGTTTGTCAAGTTACTCATCAATGCGCGCTAAATATAGGGGGATAACGCGATATTTTGTTTAATTTTGACAACATATTCATGTTGTTCGCTCATTAATCCCAATGTTTGAGCTTAATCTTGAAGATAACCACGCGGTACTTGCACAAGCTATTTCAACACTGCTATATTTAGATCTTGGACCTAAAAGTGTGACATCGACCTTAACACGAGCTCTTTTATTAACAAGCGCGACACACCCTCTCATGTAGCTTATCATTGGTGTTATTAAAATTGCTTCAATGCAACGGAAAGTTCCGGATAAGTTTCAAGACAGACCGACAGATTGTCAGAACAACATACGGACAGGACACCGTCAGACTGAACGAGACAAAGCGATTCATTTACAACCCAGCATTGCGTCAAGGCATTAACAACTAGATTCCATATTTCAAAATCCGGGTCACAATGTTCAATGCTGTGAGCAGTGGTCAAACGGTATGACGCATACTTAATAATCGGGATTCCCATTGGTTTAATCACGCTTGCTTCTCTTCCAATGTGAATACATTTGTAATACCTGTAATGGACATAAAAATGTTCATATTGACTTCATACTACAGGTGACTTGTGACTCTTGGAGAGATTGGTACACTTGAAAATCAACTGGAAGTGTATCATATAAAAAAACTATAACCCTATCACTGACCTGTTTTATCGTATATGGTCAATAAGTACGCTTCATTCTTTTGTATCATTACTCATTTATCAGATCATGGATTTGACAAGTGCTGATTACAAAAAATGTATAACCTCAGAGCACATGTCAACCATAGCTGTACATCCCTCTTAACACAATCTATGCCCGTTGATGTCATAAGCCTAAATAACACCTTGGGATATCCCTGATTTTACCCCAGGGTTATAGAAGTCATTCATCATTGTATTCCTTATGTAATATTTGTACAACGGATTTTGAAGACTAAATAGGCTCAATAAACGCAAATAAGCAAATGAGCATCAAATAAGACGATTGATTTTTAGACGTGAGTTTCTACATACAAGTAAATGCGCTTATGATATTTAATTATCTTTTTTACTTGATGAGATTGGTAGTTAAAAATCTCTGTCAATGTCACAGTGCATATGTTTTTTTAGATAAAAATCAATTTCTAACATGTGCATTGGTTGGTTTTGCCCTTGTCATGTCTACATATGCACGTTATAATAGTATTTTTAAATACCATATTTGACACTTCGGTTATTATGTCTAAATTTTCGCTTAGAAGAAACTAGATTTTACCGAAGAATTTCATAAAAGCGGAAAGTGTCGTCCCTGATAAGCCTGAACGGACTGCACTGGCTAATTTGGGACGACACTTTACGCATATGCAATAAGCCCCATTTTCACAGCGCGGGACTCAAAGATATGTTAAAGATTCACAACAAACTTACCAACCTCACTGAACCTACTTTCAACAAACTCATAACGCACAGACTTCTTAAATATAAATCCCATTAAAATAAAACATTATTACAATACTCATTTTCAACAATGTTTTGCTTTCAACATACCTTTACTTATCAGTCGATAAACAACTCTTTGTCGCTATGATGCGTGGTTATTAAAAACTCAGGATTGAGTTGATTGAATCAAATCTCGATAAAAAGAGTTAGTTTTAGTAGAAAGAATAATATATGTATGTTTACTAAATTTAGAAACACTCAGGTCTAACACAGTCACTAAAAGTTAGTGTTAGTGTTCATGTAATTATTTGCGTAGAAAGTAACATAAAGTACTTGTTTTAATATTTATGATTGATATGATAAAATATTAAATTAAAAAAAAATCTGGTGATTTAAGAAAAATATATATTAGCCGTATATTTTATATCAACCCATCTGTGTATAAATTCCACAATTTGTTAGTTTCACGTAACAAAACAGTCATTTCTAATTTATGTAAATCTATCAAAGACGCTTTTGTTATAAGAAATACGATTCTTAATAATACTGTTTAATAAATTTCAGTGCAGCTTTGTCAGAACCTAGGTGTTCTTGCAATTGATTGTGTTTATTTGTATTTGTACTCTTACATGACTATTTCTATGTTATGTAATGTTTTGTTGTTTTAAACCTATACCACAATTTGTTAGTTTCATGTAACAAAACAGTAATTTACAATTTATGTAAATATATCAAAGAACCTTTTGTTATAAAAAATTCGATTCATAATAATATTGTTTAATACATTTCAGTACCGCTTTGTCAGAACCTATGTGTTCTTGCAATTGATTGTGTTTATTTGTATGTGTACTCTTACATGACTATATCTATGTTATGTAATATTTTGTTGTTATACCTATTCACGTGACAGAAATAAATGTGTATATATAAGTATGAAGACGATGTACTTTGTATAGGTCTGTCTGTCTGTCTGTCTGTCTGTCTGTCTGTCTGTCTGTCTGTCTGTCTGTCTGTCTGTCTGTCTGTCTGTCTGTCTGTCTGTCTGTCTTAAAATAAACAATTCCATGAAAGCGGAAAGTGCGGTCACTTATTAGCGTGTGCATTGCGCAGTCTAATCTGCGACGATACTGTAAGCACATGCATTACGTACGGTTTTCCCAAAACGCGGTTTTTGTACTTTGCTTTAGTTTTATCTTTCGTTTTCCTGTCTATCCCTTCAGTCTAAATGTCCGTCCGTTTCGAGTTATTTCAATAATGAGTGCTTTTAGTTTATAGATAAAGTTATCTATAAGCAGCTGAACGCGGTTTTGATACTTAAACTGACTGTTAATTTAATCTAGCTCTTTTCACTAAGTAATCATCAAATATAGAAGTGATGAAGAATCAATTATATATGACGTTGAATTTATGTTTATGCAATCGAAAATAAAATTTACAAAATATTCCGCTATGTCTTCATTGGAAGCAAAACCCAATGAACCTGCAAACATGTAGTTCACTCCTTACCATAAGTTTTAAGGCCTAAAATTAAAGCGGAATATATATAGATAGTCGGTGATATATGTACATAGTTTCAATACCTGAACACTTGTTGAAAATATTGAATCAAATTTAGACAATTAATTATTATGGCCAACATATTTGCACATTTATTGTCACTTAATCTTAATAATTCTGACTGCTCAAAACTGTTTACTTCATCTATGATTGATAACCATATTCTAATCTGAGTTGAAGACGTTATCCAAAGAAAATCCTCTAAACATAACGTGTAGGAAGCCTTAACACCTTGGCCGAACTATGCCTTGACCACAAGGTTTTTACAACGTTGACAAAGAATGTGACCATAACACATAACCCGAATACCAAACATAATTACCTGGTTCAATTACGAATACATGGAATCATTCCTTTAATTCAGTTTTAGTTCAACTCTGCAGTTGTTGGTAATTTGATGGAACATATAACGCGTTATTTGTTTACCCAGTCTGCACATTGGCTATCCGAAAATGGGTCATTTTGTTTTGTGCACTAAGAATAATTTTCTGCAGAAAGCAATTGAGTATTACCATGGGGGGCAACGTCAATACGAATCCTAGTCACTGGAGATATTGCCATGTCGGAACAATTGTTAACTGGCAGTGTCATATTCCGTACGAACAATTGCTGTGATGCTTCAGCGTTGACCATTGGAAGTAAGACTCATTAAAATATATAACAAACAACCATTATACTTAGTGGTCATCTATAAAACCAATAAATGATAGAAATAATCATATTGGATATCTGCGATAAAAATAACTATAAGTATTATCGGTGTATCGGTGTATTTATTTTCTGTCGGTGAATTGTCAGTACGAATCATGTACATTGATACAATGATCTCGGCAGTGGGATCATTGTCAGTAGGGATAATTATTTACTGGTATCTTAACATGTATCTCTCAATGTAGCATATTTTTTACGTTTCAAGATTTAATGAGCCTCGCTCTTGGAAAACGGGGCCTAATGCATGTGCGTAATGTGTCGTCAAAGATTAGTCTTTGCAGTCCGAACAGGCTAATCAGGGAAGACACTTTCTGTCTGAACATGATTTCCGCTAACAAGAGATCTCATTTCAATAAAAAATAACATAAGAACGGAAAGGGTCGTCCCAGATTAGCCTGTGTGAACTGCACTGGCTAATCTGGTACGACACTTTACGCAAATGAATTAAGCCCCGTTTTTCGAGAGCGAGGCTGAAATCAATATAAAAGGATGAGAATGACCAATCTACTTATTTCTTATTGAACTGTATATTAAGGGCATGTGATTCTCTCATCATATTCAACTAACAAAACAAATGCAGAAATATAAATCAAATTTATATAACTGCGAAACAAATTGCAATTCCCAGGTATCAATTCTCGTATTTGTCTTTCATACAGAAACCACATGGCTCACCCTCGTCACAACCCAAGGTTAATCTTAGCGTCATCAAAGCATTATAATAGCTCATTAATTTCTGCCCGAAGTTGACAATTTCAGATTTCTCGTCGATCCCAAGGGTCAAGCGGAGATGCGGTTGTCAACTGAGTGAAGACCCGAGTATCTGTATCCGTTGACTCCCTAATCCCTGATACAACATCGGGGATATCGCAGGAGATAACGGAGTTACATCCTCTTGTGAAAGAATGAAATAATAGGTGTACACTGGGTTTGCCGTCCATGATCTTCGATAGGTGTTGAGATATTTACTTGCAAGCCAGAATGGACTTTCCACACATTTTTGCTCTTTATAACGAAGTATTCTGGATGCTTTAAAAGAGACCAGATGTGAATCGATAATTAATAGTTGATAAATAGTATTGTGTGTAGTAATATTATGTAATCATAATAAGTGTCATGACTATATATAACTTTTAAGTTTTAAGTTTTGTTTACTTATGAGTGTTTTGTGGTTCAAGAAAAGCTGACATACATTAATAGAAGTAATGGCAAAAATAGAAGCAGTAGTCGTTGTACACGTCGTTGTAGTAGAAAAAGAAGTATCAGTAGCATAAGCAGAAGCAGTAGCAGCAACTAGTAGCAACAGTAGCAGTGGCGGTAGCAATAGTAGCAGTTAGTAGCAGCAGTAGAAGTATATGTAATAGTATCATAAGTAGTAACATAGTACGTAGTAGTTGTTGTTGTTATAGTAGCTTGAAAACAACTGTGATATTTTGCTGACATACATTCGTGTTTTCTATAGCAGCAAATAATTTTAACATTATCACGTTTAAACCAATTTATTAAGGGCGAATTTGCACATTCATTAAACCTTTTGAAACGAGCACTGTTATTCACTTTCGCTACGAGATAAAGCGCTTATTTGTAGTGACAGAATGATACTGTTAAACATCATGCTGTGAAATTAATTGTTTGTTTGTCATTAAATGTCGAGTTTCAAGATATTCCAACACCTGAACAAACACGTTAAATGTAACGCCTGTTTACGCCTTTGTATATAAGGCGCAATGATAATATTACGACACATAAGATAACATAAATATAAAATTATCCAGCGCGCATAATTATTTGTTAATGGAGAAATGTAGTAGAGGACGAACCGGATTGCACGTAATTTAGAAGCGAAATCTGCAATTGAATCAAAGATATATAAAAAGGTGAAATTATTTAAGCGTCCGATTAATTGACATGAATGGTCAGGAATTACGCGTGACTTATAAATGGAACTAGATGAAGCTTTCATTAAATAAGAAATTCAGTCATTACTGACATCAAAAGCCATATGACCAAAGTAAAGTTATTGGCAATGTTACTTACCTTAAATGTTAGACTTATAGCAAACCGCAAGTACATGCTTTGATCCAGAATATCTACGAACTGAACCGGAAAACCGGGCTGAATTCGTGGGAAAGTATCGTCAAAGATAAGCCTCATCACATGCAAATCAGCGACGATACTTACCACCGAGGATGGATTTCCGAAGAATCTTTAAACGGGAAAATCTCATATAAGCGGAAAATATCGTCCCTGATTGGCCTGTGCGAAATGCACAGGCTAATCTGGGACGACATCTTTCGCGCACGCATTAAGCCCGGTTTTTCCAGAGCGCGGCTCAAATATAGAAGTATAATGAATCTCCGTAAACATTATCATATATATACTAGTTCAGCCTCCATAGTCTTTTGTTTAAGTCAACTAATTGGGTATAACATACAGGACAAAACATAAAACAATGCATTTAACATAAAACACATGATTAAAGTAAGCTTGTGTAACGGTTGCGGAATGGTTATTGGTTTAAACCACTTAAATGGAATGCCAAACCGCATACTTAGCCTATTAATAATCACTTAGAAGGGGGAGTCAGTAATTACAATTTAAAAGCATTAAAACAAAATAAACATTTACGAGATAAACATAATACCAACTTACAAAGGCACATGGAAATGTAAAAACTACAAGTATGAGCTAATTGTGTGTTTACTCGATTACGATTGTGTTGCATTTTGTTCAGATTCTTATGCATTCGCAAGCATTTGGGATCGACATTTTCACCGACGTTGTTTAGTACCCTTTGAGGGGCATTGTATTGTATTCCTTTGAAGTATATCATTAAAACTCTAAATTACCAGCAAACGTAGCATGCTTAAATTCTTGAATTGTTTAGCAACGATCATATTGGAATAAGAGAGTGAAAGATATCAAAGCTCGCGTATCGCATATAACCTTTTGAATAAGGTATTCCGTTATTTTTAAGCGGTAATTGCATGATTCGTCACCTTAATGTTCGTACCGTGTGATAGCGCTGGCACGCGATGAGATTTAATACGTTACCGCTGTTATTTGAAGATAATGAAATGAAATTAAAGGAATATTAATTGTTTGTTTGACTTTGGATTATCGTTGGCAGTTGTAAATGACAGTTGACACCTGCTTTGAAGTGCGTCAGTTAAAAGTTACAAAGTCGGGACAGAAACCTAAGACTGGGGCGTTTATACAGGGGATGAGTAAGTTAAACAAATCTGGCTTGAAATTTGAAGTAAAAGAAAGAAGAAACATCGATATTCAATAAAGTTACTTCAAGTTATTAACTGGAATGCTAAGCAATATCATTCTTTGCTGTAAATTTAATATGTGAGTCTTGCCTATTACATATAGCTGAACAATACGGAATACCGTTAGGGCCATCGTGGTTACACATTAAAATCCAGAGGGCGACAATGCGAGATTGTGAGAATACGATGACGACAGTGCGACAATACGATGGCGACAGTGCGATAGTACGTTGGCGACAATGCGATTATACGATGACGATAGTTCGATAACGCGATAGTACGATGGCGACGATGGCGACAGTGCGATAGTACGATGGCGACAATGCGATAGTACGATGGCGACAATGCGATATTCATATCATGTCGCCATCGTATTGTCGCACTGTCGTCATCGTATTATCGCCCTTTAGCATTGTCGCATTGTCGCCATTGTACTATCGCACTGTCGCCATCGTATTGTCGCAGTGTCGTATGTATTGTCGCACTGTCGTCATCGTTTTCTCGCACTCTCGCATTGTCACATTGTCGCCATCGTACAATCGCACTGTCGCCATCGTATTGTCGTACTGTCGCCATCGTATTGTCACACTGTCGTCATCGTATTCTCGCACTCTCGCAATGTCGTCATCGTATTATCGCATTGTCGCCATCGTACTATCGCACTGTCACCATCGTATTGCCGCACTGTCGTCATCGTATTCTCGCACTCTCGAATTGTCGCCCTCTGGATTTTAATGTGTAACCACGATGGCTCTAAAGGTATTCCATAGTACAAACAGTATGTGTGTATGCTTTAGTAATTAGTATAATCTAGCTCAGGTCGCTCTCGAGTTATTGAGCGGGAACCATTTGTTTATGTTTTGTCACTGGTACCTTAACTCAAACAACCACATATGCAATATGTATTGATAAAAAGTATCTTTATAATCATGAAGTTTCTGTATTCGAAACTTCAGTTTGACGCCGATCGTCCCCTTGCCGCCTTATGCCATTGCCTACTGTAAAAAAAAGTTTAAAACCACGTTTGTCAAGCCATGTGGAAATTCGTAAATGAAAGGGACTCACGGCGAGAAAACAGACAAGCCTTTAATTGACGATTACGAGCTGTATTTTTAGCATAATGGATTCCAGATTTTATACGACGTATAATGTTTATAATATATAACACAACACGTTTGCCAAGTGACTTTGAAAGTTATTGGATGCTCGGTCAATACACGCTGTATTTTCTTTGTTTTGACAAAACAAAGTTTTGCCCGTGAATCCCAACGCTTGAGCTTAACCTTGAAGATAACCACGTGGTTCATGCACGAGACTAACCACATGGAGATGTTATTGTATTATTATTGCATACACTCTTTCTATAATGCCCTATGGCGGGGTGCATAAACCTGGCAAAAGGAGGACTTGAAGGGGAGAAATCGTGTATTAACAAGGCGATTCACGTGCCGTTCAAGCCCTGTTATGTGATTTTCATATCCATAAACTGATCCACGCGCAGTTACTTAGTAATGGCTGACCGGGAAGCGCGTCCAGGTTATTAACCACAACCTGGCTATGTTCGAAAACGATGGTGACACGTATAAAGTTATTGATATAGTTTCACAGTGGCCAGTGCCTATGTATCTCATTCGCTCATCAACTGCCTATCCGAAGGTAAGGCCACGTCATTTCTGATGATGACCGATTAAGGCATATGTAAAACACAACCTTGAACTATATGACGTCATATGAAATAATCGAATTATTTTGTCGATGTCGAATGAACAAGACATATTGTTTTCAATGTTATTTTAATTTATTTTGGTATGTGTTATTTGTTTATGATCATCTGCGGGCGCTCTCACAATCCGTTCTTGCGCAATCGGGCAGGAATGGATTTTTCGAGCGCCCGCAGATGATCATGCCCTCGAAAACGTGTATTATCCCTATAATATTATTTTGAAATACCGGTATTTCAATGCCTGGTCAAGTAATTAAATAGCTATTTTTACACTGCTGTATTTTTAAATTTGACCTCAGAGAGTTACCTCGACCTTTATGGAAGCAATTTTATTGTTGCACGCGATACGCTCTCTCACCGAGATTTACATTGGTGTTATTCAAAATCCTTCAATGCATCAGGAAGTTGCAGCCCGGACAAGTTTAAGTCCGACATATCGACAGAACAATAGACGGACAGACGGACAGACGGGAAGACGGAACAAAGCGATTCATATACACCCCAGTGCTGTGTCATGGCATCAAGAATCGAACCCAGGTCACCAGCTGTTGGAATTGGTCTCACGGTATGACGGGTGCTTAGGAATAGGAAAGCCCATTTTTTGAGTCGCGCTTGCTCTTCGCTCCCATGTGTTTAAATAGGTAAAACCTGCTTGGGACATACACCAATTCGTTTTGGCTGTTTACTGCAGATGACTTGTAACCATTCATAAGGATGGTACCTGTGAAAATCGACTAGGGGTGTATCATGCATATTAAACTATAAACCTATTCTTGACCTGTTTTACCGTTCTACGGTCAATATATGACCGAATCGAAAAAGTACGCTCCCATTCGTTGTATCATTACTCATATATCAGATCTTTGATTTGACAAGTGCTGATTAGAACCCCAGAGCACATGTCAACCATACCTGTACATCCCTCTTAACACAATCTATTCCCGTTGATGTCATAAGCCTTTAAATAACACATCGGGAATTCCAGGCTTTGACCCCGGGGCTATAGAATTCATTCATCATTGTATTCCTTAGATAATATTTGCTAGACCGATGTTGAAGACTAAATAACCTCAATCAACGCAAATCAGCAAATGAGCGTCGAAATAGACGATTGATGTTTAGACGTGAGTTATTCTTCATACAAGTAAATGAGTTTATGATATTTTGTTATCTTTTTTACTTGATGAGACTGGCAGTCATTAATCTCTGTTAATGTCACAATGCATGTGTTTTTAGATAAAAATCATTTAATTACATGTGTATTATTGGTTTTGCCCATGTCATGTCTACATATGGACGTTATAATAGTATTTTTAAATACCATATTTGACACTTCGGTTATAATGTTTTTTTATATAACTTTTCGCTAAGAAGAAACTAGATTTAACCGAAGAATTCCATACCAGCGGAAAGTGTCGTCCCTGATAAGCCTGAACGGACTGCACTGGCTAATATGGGACGACACTTTACGCATATGCATTAAGCCCAATTTTCACAGAGGGGCTCAAAGATATGTTTAAGATTCACAACAAACTTACCAAACTCACTTAACCTACTTTCAACAAACGCATAACGCACAGACTTCTTAAATATAAGTTCCATTAAAATAAAACATGATTACAATACTCATTTTCAACAATGTTTTGCTTTCAACATACCTTTACTTATCAGTCAATAAACAACTCTTTGTCGTTCTGATGCGTGGTTATTAATAACTCAGGATTGAGAAAGAATAATATATGTATGTTTATTACATTCAGAAACACTCTGGTCTAACACAGTCACTTATTATAATTTATTGTTTGTTGTTCATGTCATTGATTATATGATAAAATATTAATTAAAAAAATCGTTTGAATGTAAAAGTACAGAACGACAAATGTTTTTATGTTAGTTGTTTTGTTTTGTTGTTGTTGTTGTTTTGTTTATCCTTTGACCATTCACATACACATAAACGCCATATGGTCAAGGTACAGTAGTAAATAAACATTCGCATATTGTAAATATTAGTAGACACATACAGTACAATTAATTGTATTCACACAATCAGAATTATACATAAAAAGTAGAATACATTATTTGGGTTCATGAAATAGTTAGAAAGCAGCTAAAACGAGCATTTTTCCTCACGGAATTTCATAGCATCACAGATAACAGAGGGGGTAATTACGTGACAAACAAAATCGCGACGTCCATGCCGAGACAGCTATTTTTTCGCCGTTGTGTACCCTTCGTTTCTTTAAAACAAAATTTATTGCCGTTCACTTTCCAGCCATATCAGCAAGAAAATCATTTGCGTTTATTTCGTATTAATATTCGCTCTATATCTCGACTATTCTCGCTGCGAAATTCCTTAGCGAGGTGACCTAATTTCAGTTCCACTGAGAACATTCGCAGAGAGTAAAGTCGAGATATAAAGCGAATTGTAATGCGAAATAGACGCTTATCACTTTCTCGCTGATAAGATGCAAATTTTAGTTTTGTTAACAATAATCTTAAAATTATATTTACAATAATATTGATAAATGGATTTCAGTTGACGTTGCCAACTTCCTGGATTTGTAGTAATTAAATCAATATCGTCAGCAAATAGCAATATAACTTCATGTATATAAAATAAAAACGTTAATCGTTCGCAGTTTAATTATGAAAATTAATATAATCATTAAAGGGACTTGCTCACAGATTTTTGAAATGACAATCTTTCATTTTTGTGTTACAGATTCAACAAATACAAGAATTCTGCATATCAGGTAGCGAAAAAACATTAATGAAATACTCGGTTAAAAATGCATGTGTGTTTATGAATAATCCACATTTGAAATTGATAAAATTAAAAAAAAAAACGATTGCTTGCATAAAACGCGTGGTACTAATAAGGAGTCCAGTGAGTAAAGACGATGGGCTTTTATTCAGAAAGGCACTGGTTCGGGCCACGGTGGCGCACAATTCTTTTCGTATTTTTTTCTAAAATTTTGGATTTTGTTAGTATACCTCATCTTTGTAGTTCCGATGTTAAAATATAGCAATTTATAGTAATAATGAGTCGACAACCATATCTACAATTACACGTGCATAATTTTTCCCTGGATACACGAAAACCTATTACAACGGTACATCTTTTGTTGTCATGGCATCTGCATATCCTTTTTTTAATTTACTGATCATGAATTCCACCAGTCGCCTCCATATTTCTTTCTTAAATTCACTTCCCATCTCTTGTTGAAGCACCTCTAAAATCGCAGCAACAAAAATGTCAAAATTCTCGGACTTGAACCCTTCGTAATGCATGTGTTGTCGCCCCAATCCGAACAGCAATGGCGCCATGGCGTGTTCAAGGTCATCAATATTGTCGACTGCTGCTCCTACCGCGTGCATGAATCTCGAGGCGTGTCCGCGGAAATCTTTGTCACGTAAACATGCATCATCAGTGACGTCACGGAATGGAAATAAATCCTTCAAATTCGGAGTCAGTGTGAAAATTCGTAGCAATATTTTAGCTCCGACTGCCGGAATATTATTCAACACGATTGTCCAGCTCTTTATAATGGCATGCTTGTCATTGTCAGTGAACACGATGTTGGAATTGTGACTTAGCGAACAAAGATGTTGTATTTTTTCTGTTTGATTTGATACAACTATGGACGGTGTACAACCCATCTTTTCAAAACGTATCGCTACGCTATAACGATTATGATTTTGTTCGGAATCGATTTAATTAACGCGCTTTTTACATGACTAATATACTTATTATAATTACAAGATTTTGTACCATTTATTAGGTGATAAGCGTTGTTTGCTAGTATTGTTTGTTGCTTTATCATGGAAATGACATATTACATAATTCCAGTTAAGTTACTGTTTTATTTCGCTGGTCGCTGTATAATTCGCATGTACACCAATAAAGTTCGCTAAATTCCTTTATTTTTAGTCACTTATTAACATGATATCACTGGTTGCTGCAGTATTCGTATGTACATCTAAAATCCTTTATGATATAATCCTTTACTGTTATATACAACAACTTTTAAAATATATGTTTTGATTATCGCCGTCAGTAACAATATCTTAATGATCTTTAAATTCCAATTTCTCCATGTGCATGGTTTTCATGTAGTTCCGTTCAAAATGCAAACTGACAACACTATCTAAACGAAATCGAATGACACATTGCACCTTTTTTGAATATTTTTAAACTTTTTTTCTCCTTTGATCTCTTTCAACATACGAAATCGTTTACCAAATGCGGCCTTCTTTCCGGCTAATACTTCTCTGATACAAATTCCTCTGCTAATGAGACACGAAGACCATTGATTATCAGTTAGGTAAAATGCCTTTTAAATCACGCTCTATTTAGTAAACAAAGTTTAATGAATATGTGGTTCCGACATAATATTGTACAGTCATAATAGTTTAATCTTCACTTGGCATGATATGCCCAGATCCAATTAGACCCTATTCACATGTCTATTTATATGAAAACGGAAGTAATACTTGTCTTTTCGTAATGCTCATTTACCTGTAGAGTTATTGAGCAATAAGGTCAGAATGTTTGTCTTCCATCTTCATTGTATCAGAACAGGCATGAACAGTTTTGTATTCGGCTATTGCTTAAAAAAGGAACAAAGTTCACAAAGGTAATTAGTACAAAGATGGATATTGTAAAGTGTTGTACTTGTACTTAAATACCATTTTAATGCGAAATTAACTGTGGAAAAAAAAAATTGATACAACTTTAAATCATTCGGTAACGCTCTCCCATTTGTAGTAAATGCGTTAAGTGGCTGGCATATCCTTCCAAAACATACAGAATGCTTAAAGGCCCATAGCAGGTGACAAATCCAATTATTATGCATATAAACTGGTCTAATTTTTACCGGATTTCAGTTACCCTTGCATAAAAAATGATAATAACGCAGCTTAGGTGCAACGTTGTCAAGAATTATGGAAGATATACCCGTTTCATAATTGGAAGAAATATTTACAGCTTTGCAACTAACGTGGTGTAAAGCCTCAAAGCGGTGACGTATGCTAAAAATAGCCGAAGGAAATTCAATTTTAATTCTATTTTAAACAACTTTTTACCAGCAGAAAGTAACTTATTTGATCACTACAAACGTTTAAACCATTTACAAGAGACCTACTTTGTGAGTGATACTGGAAAATGTTGAACATCAACGATATATTTTTGGTGACCTGAGTCACGTTCACTTTCACTTTCCCGAGTAAACAGCGATGTAAATAAACTGATTGTTTGTAAACACAATTGACTTGGAGGACACTATATTTTGAGCTCAAAACAAGTTGTATTGCTCATTTTTTTATGTTAATGTCCAATAGCATATATAATGTGTTTTTTGATAATCTTTATAAATAAAATATGCAAAAAATATTAAAAAATCGGTAAATAATTACGGATCGTCACCTTTTATGGGCCTTTAATGCGTCGCAACCGTAAAAAGATAAATTTCTATTTTTATTCATGCATTTTTCTGCCTATGTTTTCGTTATTTTGTCGGTTTGAATACTGTGTCGAAAGTTGTTGTATTTGTCACCGATCATCACTAACAGTATTTATCTGGTAAAATGATATATTGATGACGTTTTTCAATTCTATAAATAATGTCAAGCCCCTGTCGATACATACATGTACTAAAAATCTGAAAACGTTTCTAATGGACATATATTCTACCATCATAAAACAAAAACAGTTCATTCTCCTGACATTTCATTTTATACGGATGCATTAGAAAATACTCACTAAATACGCGTGTTTTAAACGTCAAGATGCTTTATATGGGTGTCTGTTGATAGCTTGAACAAAGAATATTTGGATGTCTCATCTACTCAAGCAAGAAGAGAGTTGGCTAAAAAAAGATTGACACCTTTCTCATGGAATGCAGAAAGTTCAGTGAACAAACTAAACAAAATAAAATTTGGCTTAATACTAATGACATTATGTTGATACTGGTTTTAAAAAAAACATACGTTGTTGAATAATACTTTTGTTGCAACGCATGCTCCTGACCGTGTTTCATATGAAAAGCCAGGTACCAGGCAGATCAATTGGTGGTTACCATGTTTTAAATGAAAAGCCAGGTACCAGGCAGATCAATAAGTGGTGACCATGTTTATTAAAAAATGCCAGGTACCAAGCAGATCAATGGGTGGTGACCATGTTTCATATGAAATGCCAGGTACCAGGCAGATAAATAAGTGGTGACCATGTTTCATATGAAAAGCCAGCTACCAGGCAGATCAATAAGTAGTGACCCTGTTTCATATGAAATGCCAGGTACCAGGCAGAGCAATAAGTGGTGACCATGTTTCATATGAAATGCCAGGTACATGGTTTATTACTTTTACGTGTTGCGATGATATAAGTTAGACTTGACAAATGATTTATGGTACTGCGCTTTTTATTAAAACAGTTCATAGCTTTTTCATTTTCTCAAAGATTGTAGTTAATAATTCAAACAATACACGTGCAATTAGTGCTACTTTCTGTATTAGTGTCGCATTTGCTTGACCAGTATGTCCAATACAATTTTGCTCAGTATTGTCGACTATAGCCATAGTTCTAATTCTGCACCTTATTCGTACGTATTTCTTTGAAATAAAATAGCGCAGCAATAATAAATTTGTATATATATTTATAATTGTTTTGCATATTTTCCTTTTGCATTCAGATTATTAATGATAGCGTCTTTTTTAAATAGTGCAACATACTGAGTTATTGTATCTGTTAAAGCTGTACACTCAAATACATGAATAAAAACTTAATTTTCTGGACTGTTTTATTTTTATAGAACAATGAATGACTGAGTTTTAAGACATTTAAGCAGTGTTTGATCATTTAACAATAATACATTAATGATTGTAGCTCCAATATTCATCGAATTGCTCAAGCTATACAGTTTGTTGAAGTCGGGACAATTTAGCAGAATTATGTCCCCGTTTGTGAAAAAACAACATTCAGGAATTGAAATAAACCTAAAAGTAGGGCCAGTTTAAACATTCATTTATCATCATGATTCAAGATATACAATTCACTGTTCGTTGGCGTTTGCGATATACTTTTGTTCGTGGAACAACTCCTCCTCTCTGTGTCAGCTACAGGTGTTCAAGTGTTTCGGTTTGAGAAATGTTGGATTAAGGTTTGCGTGCAAAATGAAATTAAGGTTACACTGTGCGTGCAGACACTTCTTACATGTCTCCGAGATCATCATTTTATGTCAATGAACAAGGCCGATAACTCTGACGTGCGATGTAGCAGAATTATGTCCCATTTGCACAAAAAAACATTCACGTCAACAACATTATGTCCGCATATAAACAACACAGATTCAAATGAAACTGTACATATGGTCTTTGTAACAGCCACTTACTAAGATTTATAACGGTGACTTTGACTTGAATTAAGCAGAATTATGCCCCTTTTGTCGTGTTCGAGCTCTATATACCAAAGTCGATTGTCGAACATTGCACGGTATGTTCGTTAGATTATATCGAGACTCTTTGTATGCGTCGCGTTTTTTTTGTAATGTATTATATTGCATTCAAAAGTATGTGCACTTTCATTAACGCGACACTTGATACGACAAGAGACATTCAATTTTAATGCAATATGTTTTGCCGAAACTTAGCGCGACAATGCGACATTCAAATCTTCAAATCGTGTGTCGTTGTTCACCATCGAATTTCGTTGAGGGTAGTCGTTTATCGTATCGCGTTTTGCTTTGATAAGAATGGTCAAACCTCAAAGCTCAACAAACAATATTCAATGCGGTACTAAAAGGATTCCGTTTGCTTCACATTTTCGGCAAGGTATAAAGCATTATCTCAGAACCGGATTTTACAAATATTTAATGGTTTGTTACTGATAGCATCATATTATTTTTCGCAGACAAAATAGCAGTATACTACTATTTAAGCCCATTCATAAAGACACAATGCTGAATGATGAATGTGGAAAACGCCTACCAGCTCGAACAGTGTTCTCATTGTCGATACGGTTTGTACAGAAACATTCACGAATTATCATGACACGTATTCCTCAATACGCATATTGCATCAGTTACTATTATCAATGAATAGTTGTGCTTTTTTACAAAGTAAATACAGTAAAACATTGTATTTCGAATGTTTTTACCGTATGTAAGTTTTGGAATCTATAAAACAGGTCCGTTACTTGCTATGTCAAGTCCTGAAACTTTAAGTGTCATGACTGACCTTTAATCTTAGACTATGCAAACGTCTCGGCTTTCCTTATAACATCTTATTCAAGCAAGATATGAATTTATTAATAATGGATTTAATAAATAACAATAATAGTTTAACTGCGAATCTAGGAGTTCGAAGCAAAGTCAAAATCAATATTTATGAGCAAATGTGTTTTAGATTCATGATGGACAGCCTGACCAATATGTGTCAACAGCAGGTCATATGGCTCGACCCAGGTGACATACATTGGGTACATACTGTTCCTGCGATATGGGACGATTCAGCGAAACAGTTTATGAGACTTGCTGCCCAAGAGGTAATAGAAATGTTTCCTAAAACAAAACAACATATTTCCACAAAACAAAATCGGTAACTATGGTGATATTCTAAGGTCTAAGTGAGTTCCAACTCACGCCTACCAAAATCGCGCCAAAGTCAGTTAAAATCTTATTACACAAAAAAGTAATTAACAGGGTGCATGCACACGCATGCGCATAGCGATACTTACTGTCGATTTAATTAAAGGGACACTTCGGTATCTCAGATTTAGGCCATTGGCTGGCGGGGTCTTTGTTCGAGCCGGCTTACGAACACCGATACTGTTTAAATCTTTAAAAAAACAAATAATATGAATGGGTATGGACAAAAATGTGTGTACATTATTTACCAACTTAAATTAGAATTCATTTTAACCAATGTCTGCGACCACGATTTTCCTTGCTGATTCAAAAGTTTGGACGCCCCTTAAAGTATGCAGACAAGTCGGGTTCCTGTTCGAAGTTTATATGCAAGGTTACATGACACATTCCCTGGCTTTACACAGGTAATATATTAGAATTCACTCAACATGTCATTAAAAACTACATCAAATCTCATACATAAATCTCACGGAAGGGTAAAACTTTAACCTTATTAATTTAAAATTCGAATTCTACTTCATACAATTAATGATTTTCCCGCGTCTATGGTAAGTTTCTCGGGGAAGCTTTTTTTAATTATGATTATGAAACTTATTATTTGTATGTGCATTAATAGAAAACAGATGGTTTGAGCATTTCTTTTAAATACTTGTCCAAAAATAATCGTACGGTATGTATCGTATCCATATATACCGCAATATTTTGTATAGTATTAAATGCACTGATTCTGAGACAACATAACACACCATCAAAAAGAACAATAACACATAGACATGCTTGAACAATCATATAGTTTTTATTCGCATTTTCGTTTTTGTTCTCTTGAACCAATAATTGATTATGACGTTTACTTTTTTTGTATTATATTAGTACCTAAATGAACCTTATATCTCCTCTAAAATTATTGATTTCGTTGCAACTTTTTTTGCCATATGTATAACCGTTTACATTGAAAGGCTGGAAATTCTCCGGAGAAGCTGACAATTGCGTTGGAACCAGAGGCGGCGTCGATATATTGCAGACACTTACCAGTTCAAAAAGATGGATCAAGCGATATTTCATCTTTCCGACCTGGATAAACGTATTTGGTTCTAGATGCAGGAGGTAGGGATTTACATATGAAGAAAATACTTTGCACTTTCGAGCTAAATTATATCAAAATTGAACATGTCATTTATTCTGGTGAATAAGTCTAAAATTACGAATTTAAAATGGTAAATGTTTATTGTTAAGGTGGAACAATCGACATCACAGTTCACGAGGTATGTGTTGGAGGCGAACTGAAGGAACTGTACAAAGCTTCAGGTGGAGCATGGGGTGGAACGGTCGTAGATCAAGCCTTCTTGGACTTTATGGGGCAGTTGATAGGTACTTATATTATAGTCATTCCAATACATGAACTGTTTCTTGTGTTTCATTTTATTTAAAGTTGCATAAACTTTATGGTGTTATGAGCATTTCCATGTTGTAATGTTTGTCTGCTATTGTTTGCTGTTGTTTTAGGGAAAGATGTATAAGCCAAATTCAAGAAAGAGCACATGGAGGACTACATAGAACTACTGAGAGATTTCGAGGTTTAGAAAAGAGAAACGGATTTAAAATCGGACGGAAAAGTGACCATGAGGATTCCAGTAGCGATTTCGGACCTTCTAGATGCAAAAGGGCAAAAATTGAAACAAAGTATACAGAACTATCCACAAACGAATAAGGTATGTCGAGTTGACATTTGTTATAGTGTTTAGATCAGAGCGCAATAGCATATGTTTTATATGTATTTATTTTGCAGTTACGTATTTTAAGTGTTATAGCATTTGTTTTGCAGTTACCAAATGGAATTATTTTGTTTTTAAGATATCTTTGGATGGCGAAAAATTTCGGCTGGACAACGACATTTTCCGATCGTTCTTTAAGGACTCAGTTGACAGTATCTTGCAACACATTTACTCGTTGCTGCTGAAGCCTGAGACATCAGGCGTGGAGACAATCCTGATGGTGGGAGGCTACTCAGAGTCACCGTTGCTACGGGAGGCCATTCAGAACAAGTTCCCCTCCATGAAAATCGTCATTCCACAAGATGCTGGGCTTGCAGTGCTAAAGGGGGCAGTCATCTTTGGACACTGCCCGACCGCCATTAAAGAACGCGTGTTCAAATACAATTATGGTTATAAATTGTTAAAGCCTTTTGACGAAACGAAACATTCTGTTGAAAAGCGCAAGTTGTATGTTGCCGGATACCGATGTGAAGATGTTTTTTATGCTATGGTAAAGTAAGGCCAAGTACTTGTTGTAGGTGAAAACCAAATGTAAGCGAGGTAGTACTTGTAAACGCCACTCAAACGACTATGACTTTCATTCTGTGTTGTACAACTAAAAATGATGTACAATTTGTCACAGATGACGGATGTAAGCAGCTAGGCTCGTTTGTTGTTCCACTATCTGGAAGTGGTTTAAAAAGATATGTCATTGTTAGAATAATGTTTGGAGGTATGGATTTATTGTTGAATGCGAAGAAAAATCCACTGGTCTAAAAACCAAATCTTCAATTGATTTTTTACAATAGCCTTAATGAATACAAAAGCTGATAAACAATACACCGTATTGCACTGTTTCCATAAATATTTGAAAAGGTAAACACACGTAACCAATTAGAAAATGTCAGAAATAAAAACGATAGAAATTACATCTGGTTTAAACACTATTCAAAGAAATTAAGCCTGACAGTTTAGTATGGAATATGCTACTTGGACCTCTATTTGTAAGGATACTATCATTTATATCAGCTAATTAATAATTGGCATTGGTTTCGCAAATGTATGATTAAGTGACATCGTTTAGAAACCGTTTAGAACCTAAGATACCGAATTGAATTTATTTGAATGATTATCAAATATGTTTACGATACATTACTAATATTTGCTATAGGTTTTAAGTTGTAATAAGTTTTTGATACTTTGTTATAGCGTGTATATAACTACTTGCATGAACACACCATGATGTCTTGCATTAAGGTTTCTTTGTAAAGTGTGATAAAAACACAAATAGGTGCAATCTCCATGCAGAGTTGTCGTTCGTTGCTCTGTAACCGTCGTGCAAGAGATTGAAATTGCAATCTCCATGCAGAGTTGTCGTTCGTTGCTCTCACATACAGTAAATGCAATGTAACCGTCGTGCAAGAGATTAAAATAGGTGTACGCGCTGTGTGTATTATATGTAAATAACTGCATGCACACACCCTACTGTTTTGCACTAAATGTGATTTAACACACAGAGATGTACGAACTGCGCTTAACCAACAAGCTGGATAGAAGACTGAATTGTCAGTAGAGGCAACTGGAAGAGAATAGTTTAAATGCAACCAACACGTGGTGGTGTTTTTGTAAAGTGCCCTGTTCGTCATATTTATATGTGTTTATGTACTTAAGCTGGCCTTTGAATTTTTATGTGTAAACGTTAATAACAGTGTTATTATGAGAATACTAAAAAATGCTAATTGTACATGTATTTTTCTATAAACTATGTCTTGTATTGACACGCAACATATATTAATTGAACACGTAATATGTTGTTTGTGAAACATTGTCCATGGTGATATGTATACGTTTTGATACCTGATGACTTGAAATATCATTATTATTTCCCCCTCCNGATACTATTATTTATGTCAGCAAATTAATATTGGGCATTGGTTTCACAAATGTATGATTAAGTGACATCGTTTAGAAACCGTATAGAACCTAAGGTACCGAATTGAATATATTTGAATGATTATCAAATATGTTTACGATACATAACTAATATTTGCTCTAGGTTTTAAGTTGTAATATGTGTTTGATACTTTGTTATAGCGTGTTCTTGCATGAACACACCATGATGTCTTCCATTAAGGTTTCTTTGTAAAGTGTGATAAAAACACAGATAGGTGTACGCGATGTGTGTATTATATGTAAATAACTGCATGAACACACCCTAATGTTTTGCACTAAATGTGATTTAACACACAGAGGTGTACGGACTGCGCTTATTATATGTTAACAAACAAGCTGGATAGCAGACTGAATTGTCAGTAGAGGCAACTGGAAGAGAATAGTGTAAATGCAACCAACACGTGGTGGTGTTTTTGAAATATGCCCTTTTCGTCATATTTATATGTGTTTATGTACTTGTGCTGGCCTTTGAATTTTATTAGTTAACGTTAATAAAAGTGTTAGAATGAGAATACTAAATGCTAATTGTATTTGTATTTTTCTATAAACTATGTCTTGTATTGACACGCAACATATATAAATTGAACACGTAATATGTTGTTTGTGAAACATTGTTCATGGTGATTTGTATACGTTTTGATACCTGATGACTTGAAATATCATTATTATTTTATCCCCCCCCCCTATAGCTTTGCCCTTGTCAGTCAGCCCTACCGTCCGTCGTATTGTTGTGACGCCTATTCCTAAACAGTAATGTTGCTAGAGGGATGAAACTTTATATACATATTTACCATTATAAACACTTTCGTACCTGCATATTTTGGTCCAGTTGTTATCGACAAAACGAACCTTTGTTAACAAACAAATCTCAATTTGGAACTGTTGTCCCGTGTCACTCAAAAAACTTTGCTGTTTCAGTCATGAAACTTTACAAACATATTTACCATCACGTGAACTTGCGCACAGCTGTTTTAGGCTCCGGTTTTCTTTTTCGACTAAACCGGGCGTATGGCCATTTAAGCAAAACCAAAAAGGCATTTGAAAAATTGTGTCTCACGTTATTCAAAAAGTATTACTTCTAGGGTTATAAGACTTTTCACATATACATCAAAATGTGAACGAGCGCACCTCCATCCTTTTGTTCGCTTTTCATATTAACGGAGTTGCGGCATACTTAATTTTTTTAAAGCATACCTTTTCAACTTTTGTCGCTTGTAAACGTATAACTGCTAGAGTGATGAAATTTTCCAACCTTATTAACAAGCATGCGCACTTGCGCACCTGTGTAATATGGTTCAATTTTGATTCGCCAGTAATGTAGTTTCTTGTGGGACAAAAGTGGATTGTGTGTGGGGGCATTCTCCTCCGATGGATATCATGTTTAGTTCTTTCTTAATGTTGTACACAGTTATATGTTTATTTTAAGGTCGGATTGTACCACTTACTTTTGCTTGATTTATTCGTATTTTGCATGTATACCTCCGAAGGAGGTTATCTAATTTTCGCGATAGTCCGTACGTTTGTGGATGTGTTAAGTTTCTTTCGGATTTGTTTCTGCAATGTAAATTAAAAAAAATATCAAACAAATAAGTATATGTCCTTATGTACATTCCTTTCTTTTATAAAACTAATAATTCTAGCCATGACCGAACGATATTCCTATTGTGCCGCACATAACACGGCCAATATATTAGTCAATGAATATATATTGCACTCTTTTCGTGACATTTCCTAGCGTTTTCTGTGCGTTCTTCGACTATCATATGCTTTGACGACCCGGTAATGTTTGGGTTCAAATGAGCATGCGATCTTGTATCTGTTTTTGGTCAATTGTTTGGATGTTGTAATCTTATTGCATATTTGTTTGTAAAATAGTGTTGTTGTCTATATTGAGATAGTAGGTAAGTATTCGAGTAAGAGTTTAATACAAGATGTCTGGCTTTGTTTATAAGTGTTGCCTTGGACTTAACTTATATATTAGTATGTATTATCCATCATTTTGATTATTTTCAAAATAAGCAGATTAAATATGTAAAAACGAATGATCTTTCACTTTTTGTACTCACAAACTAATCGAATGAGAAGGAAATGTAACTCCCACATTTAGTTCAACAAGTCATGAACATCCATTGTGTTCACTTTAATGACAAGAGTATTGTTACGTAGTACATATATTCAAAACAACCTCCTTAGCATCGTGTATTGTATCGCACGAATTAGTCGCACTGAGTCCAAACATGTCGTGTTTCGTGTCTTGCTTAATATGTTTGACTGGTTTCAGAAACTGCGGACAGATGATTACATTTTGTACAGACACTGGTATGACAGAAATGGTTTATAATAAGAGAACGTAATAAATGGATCAATATGGGCACGTAAAGACCGTATGAACGCTTGCAGCACATCATGAATGCGCGTGAACGGTACATTAACTGGTAATGTTATTTAGATGATTACTTTCCATATTTCCGTTTTCGTATAAATCGAAACAGGTTGATGAAGTTGAAATAGGTCTGATATATTTTGATGTTTTAGCTTTTATGCTCTGAGTAGAAACTGGTCCGTGAAACGACGGGTAGAATCTTGTTACGGATGATGCCCTGAGTAGCAGTACACCGAAATATTTAGACATACAGGATATTATGTCGAGAAGGACGATTAGTCTGCTAATATTGAAGGCGAAATGTGATAAGCTGTAACATTTGCATCTGAAAATAAGTTTGTTACGACAATTGTATGTTTACCTTGTTATACAATATTGTCTGTTGTTGTCAGCACAATTTTCAGCACAATTTTGTAAACAGTTTTCAAAACACGCGATTGAAAGATCATCCAAAATTGTGACATAGATACACCATTGTCTTCGAAGAAAAGCGATTTATCGGAGAAAGAGAGAAAGTTATTTAAAATTCAAACAATCATACATGTCATTACCTACCACACCTCGCAGATATTAAACCTGATCACTTATCAACAAAAGTTTGAAATGTGTATGCGCATCGGCAACAAAACATAATCTCAACAGCTTGGATAAATTCTTGTAAAGAAATACTGTCATATTACATGATTTGTTTTGTCATTCCGAATTCATAAAAAGGTTTTGTGTCTGATTTAGAAAAAGCATTTCGAGCAAATATTATGGAAAAAAACTACCATAGGGATGTGACACAAATTGTGTGGCTGGAACAAAACGAAAACACCTTAGAAAACAATAGAAATATACAGGAGAACTGGGTTTGTCACATTCCGTTTCAAATAAAATCATTTAAAAAGAGAAATGTCAATGGACAAAGTGATCTCTGGGGTTGATACATTAGAAATGCAGGGACAAAACGGTTTAAACAAACTGCAATAAAGACGAGACGATACTTCACAAGCCGACGATTTATAGCCCAATCATATGCAACGTAAATATTGTTATTAGATATTTCTGAATTGCGAGAAAGCTGATACTTATTTGCATAAAAAGAGAACTGTGTTTTTCTTGAAATTATTCGATGTAAATGCCGCCTAAAAATTCTGATTTTGTAGGAACAAGCCAGATTTTCATCTGGCGCCATTATATGGTTTACGCAATACGGCATTCACATCACACGCGATCATATTCTGCATAAATTGTATTGAGATTAAAAAAAAATCTCGTTTCGAGTGTTTGTGAAAGTGCTTATGAAAGACACACAAAAAATCCAATGAATGGCACGACTGCCAATAATCACGGGAATCTTAAAAAAACATAACAGACATATATACAGGGTTGGATTACTAAAGACCAACATAAAAAGTGACAAGTAAAACGCACATATGTATGGATACGATTATCTAAATGTTTTGTGACAGTTCACCTTAATGTTGCTGGTGATATGACAGCAGCTTCATTTTGAAATTCCTCACAATATTTAATCTACACCCGGACGTGAAATCATTATTCCATTGTGGAAATCCCCAAGGCCATTCGTCACGGTTTATGCACGCGATAGGGGCAGCGGTGGACAAATTTGAGAACCTTTCTCTTACCATGGCTTAATTGCTATTCGTACTGGGACCACATCTCATACAATATCTTGGCTTAATTAAGTCACGAGTATTTGATGGTATTCAATAACGCCATGTTGCAGATTTTGGTTCAGGAGTTGGGAGACAACATAAAATGAACAATGATGATGTCAAGTGGCGAATGATGGTGCCGTGTATGACAGAACAACTTAAAGAGGGGTAGATGGACGCGGTAAATTACGAAAAGAAACGCTTACGGGTAAGGCGAAATAAAAACAGTAGGACAATGGAGACAAGATAACAATAAGCCAGCTAAAAATCAGTGATTGTGAAACANAACGTGGCCATCATGGCTTCCAGAGAACTTCTGTAATAATCATATAAATTAAATACCTGATACGTATGTCGTTGAAGATAGTAACTACCGAAACTGGGTAATTTAGTAGTAACTACAGCTTATTGGTTTACCGGATGATTTGTCGAATTAGTTAGAAAGCACTTAGTATATGAACTGAATTGCGAGTCTGTTAATAGGTTGTTGTAATGAAATATGCGAACAATATTGGTGACCTATCTATCGCCTTCTTAAAAAAGGATTTATGATACTAGCCTAGTTATTGGAAAACTGGGTTTAATGCATGTGTTCAAAATGTCGTGCCATACTAGCCTGTGCAGTTCGCTCAGGCTACAAAGGGACGGATCTTTCCGCTTAAACTGGATTTTCCTTTAGAAGAGACTTCCTTTAAACGAAAAAGCCTTTTTAAGCAGAAAGTTTCGTCCCTGATAAGCCTTTGCGGACTGAACATGCTAATCTGGGATGAAACTTTACGCGCATGCATAAAGTCCAGTTTTCCCAGAACGACACTCTTATTCTGAGAGATCCTAGTACACGATGGATAACAACTGCAACTACTAACAAAACATTCAAACAATCTGCAGGCGACACGGTTTTGAAATTTCAGATAAGATCTGGGATGCAATAGCGCGATATTTAATAAGTGACCCGTTTTTGGCCGTGACTAGTGATAAGTTGACAGCTGTAATCAGCGCTCACACCACGCGCGCTGCGAGTTCTCATGCGTTATCGCGAGATTATGACGCGCGATGATTGGTCCCGCCGTTCCCGCCAGGGGGCACTGTGCTGCAGTCTTTTTCGCCGCGGGGGAACGTGGGAATTTAAAACTTGAATAAACAGTGGACCGCATGCACCAACAAACTGAAATGCTAAATGACTACTTTTTAAATTGTAATATCAGAAAAGAAAATAAGTTCGCTTAGTTAGAAACATCAGGACACAAATTTAAGTATGTTTATATTGCTTGAACATTTAATATATGTTGCATACAAATAAAGTCAAATCTATTGAAATGTTATCTCACGATGTCACGTTGACTGACATATGTCGTTGTTTCATAAGCAACCATGATAACCTACTCTCAGATCATTAGCTGGTAACGAACACGCATATGTGCATTTGTATGAATCCCTACTGGAGTGATCTTTCGCTTGACCATACATGAAGTTTCAATTCACATAAGGTAATAAAACAAAGTAAGATGGACGAACTTTGGGAAAAAAGTGGACATCGTAAAATCTTCATGTTCCTGCAATAGTGAAGTTGTCAATGTTTGTTGTGAGTCCTATTTAAATAAAACTAAAGCAAAATGTTCTATGATTATCCTTGTACAAAATTATGGAAAAATAAACTCGTAGTAAATTTAACAGCTCAGATAATTGTGATACGCCCCCACAATCAGTTTGAAAGTGGTATGCGCAATGTATGTCTTTATATCAACAATTCATACAGGTTGTTATCTACCATAACCACGTGTGAAAGAGCGTTTCGTCAATATAAACTAGCAAATACATCTGGGATTGATAAGCCACTAAAATTTTCTTAATTATTTGAAGTACAGCAATTAAAAAAGAAAATGATAAGCGAACACGTACAGGTAGTTTATATTTGTTTGTTTGTACATTTATAACTTTCTATTATCAGAGTACCTGTTTTCTACGCGTTATTTTATAAACTTCAGAAGCCCTGAAATTAATTTTATTTTATTTAGAGCCAATCTTAGATCCAATATGTGTAAGTATAATAAATACTACCTGCATTTGCCTGCCTCTCGAAATCCCTTGGCGAAAGGATTCCGTGCGATCTTTAAACGAGTAATCTGGAAAAGAATAAGGATGTATTAATTAAACATTTCCGACATGTAGGTAATGCCATAATA
>VMBQ01000782.1:0-49465 GCA_007657795.1 Dreissena rostriformis
CTCATGAAGCTGCACATTTTGAGTGGTGAAAGGTCATGATCATCCTTCAAGGTCAAAGGTTAAAAAAAAAATAAAAAAATACATGCATGTGTATTTCACGGAGCTGCACATTTTGAGTGGTGAAAGGTCAAGGTAATCCTTCAAGGTCAATTTTTTTTTGTTTTTTGTTTTCAAAGCGGCTCAGTAGGGGGCATTGTGTTTCTGACGAGCACATCTCTTGTTTGATAATTTTTCTATCACACACACATACGAAATAAGTGCATGTTGTTTTTCTTTATATCATGTATCACTATAAATAGTCAGCTACATGTAAATGTACAATTTAGAGGTTCTTGTCCTTAAAATATAAATGGTGGGAAAATTCTACATACTTTCAACGCAATCCGTACAATACGTCTGTACCCTGGCCAAGATGTTTACAAAAAGCCCCCAAAACTCAGCGTTCTTAGTATTTATTGAACGCGCGAGAGAACTTACGAACATTTTGACGTCCCTACAACTGACAATAAACAATAAGGTCGCCGTGGCGTAGTAGATATGGTGTCCGCCAAGTGATTGGAAGGTCACGGGTTCGAACCCCACTGGGAGCGTTCCTTCGATCTCCCCCAAAGACACCAAGTACTGGTTCTAGTCCCAGGAATGGGCTTGGGAGCGTTTCTATAAGGCAATAAGGCTTTCAATGCAATCAAGCTAAAATAAATAGGTTTAAACTAAGAAACAATAATGTTGTCAGCAAACTGACTAATCAGAAGCAAGCATTAAATGAACACAGTACAAAGTACACAAATCTTCTGAAAAAGGAAATAACTCCATTTAAAATAGCTAAGCATAATAACAGTGTCATATTATTTTTATCAAAGAACAATATTAAACAATGAGAACAACAATTTGGTGCATGTTAACCTATTTACTGTAAGGCATAGTTTTAACCATTATATACCCTTTGCAAATGGATGATGGTCTCACATAAAATGTGCAGAATAAACATACAATGAATTGCTGGATACAAAAGGATTTATCTACGTGTATATGACGCTGGTTAAAGGTATAACTCCTTTACTTTCGTTTTATATATGTAATCAACGTCTGTCACTGATATACAAACAACAATATTACAAATGGAATTGAAATTCGCGAACCCGGAAGTAAAGGTTAACATTTAACCAATATTACGAAATGTAAAAGCTCATATTACAATAGTTTTAGAACTGTTTGTTTTTCATTGATTTGTGAAATTGCCGTCTTATGCGAAATTGGGAATTCTTCTCATTGAACTAATGCAGTATTTTCTTTGGAACTGGAATCACATAGTTAACGATGACAACGTATTTTTTCAAAGTTTTTTTTTTTATTAAAAATGGCTTTAAAATGTAAAGCTGATGGTGGGAATGTAAAATCAAATGATAAAACACTTCTTAAAGTTGCATTAAATTCTTANTCCACTTCATTACATCACGCGAAACCCTTAAGGTGTCGCAACTCTAGTACATATATTTACAAGAGATTGTTAAAATTATTATTGACAAATTCAATTATTGTTGTTAAATAGGTGATGCTCAAGCCACAACGTGCTAGTTTGCCTTCTTGATATAAAGCATAATGGCCAGTCTTGCCGATGTTTTTACTGAGCAAGAAAGAACAAACTGGCTGAAGGCATGGCTTGCGGTGGATATCGGGAAGTCTGGCTTGGCTCATTTCGCGGACAACGAGGCTAAAACTGTACACGCCAAAATATACAACACTATCCTGCCAAGTGTATATACGCCAGTTGCGTGCAATCTTTGTCTCACTGCAAACTTGCTTAAATGCCCCACACCAGGAATATGCAATAAACGAGGCACAAACATCCCATGTAAGGTTATGCATGATACCGCGGCAAAACAACCACGGCAGTGTCCTGCTAACATGTGTAATAAAGTTTTCGACGAAATTAAAAATCTACACAAGTTTTCAAATCCTTCATGGAGAAATACAAGGGCGGAGAAATGGGAGTCAAATCCTTGGGAAATTGCCAAGGCGTATTTACCTCCGGACGGATATACTGAAAAGAGTTCGGTGCAAGATACAGACTTCAACGGAATCATCAGTTTTATGATGAACTGTAAACACTTCGACAGCATGTTTTCTTTTCCCGTAGCTCCCGGAAATAACAATCCCCCATGTCTTCTGACAAAGGTAAACACATTATATTGTATTATCATTAAAATGTCTGTTCAGGTTAGTGTCTTATCTGTACATTAAACCTGACTCATTCTACTGTTTTATACCAGAAGGCGCAATATAGCCGTGGTCAGTATATGCGTCTTGCTGTGGGTGAGTCGGATGTCGTTTTTAAATCCTGTCCTAGCCATAGGTTTTTAATTAATTGATGGCGTTTAAAAAAAATATCTTGGCACAAATGTTAACCATCATAAGTGCCATGTAGCATCTGTCTGTTAACCATAAAGGTCAAGATTATAGTAAGAGGTCTAATTTCGAATTTTGGCCTAAAAGGATTAAACACTCTTATCGAAGCCATAATTTTACCCTATAGGATGGTTTATCAAATGACTTGGCACAAATAAAAAAACACAATAAGACAACGTCTCGCATTTAGCACACTTCTCCCCACCTCAAAAGGCTAAGAGATCAAAGGGTCAAATTGGACCATAAAACAGCTATAAAATACCTTTCTCAGCTTTACTTTTTTAATCGATTAAACAATAACTTGGCACAAATCTTAACTATCATAAGATGACATGTCGCGTGTGTAGACCAATCTCCCTAACTCGAAGGGAACGTCTACACTTAGAGAACAAAAGTCAAATTTTGCCAGTAAACGTGTATTGACTGTTACTCAAGCATTATGCAACCATTTTATTTTTTTTTTGCTTCAAGCAAATAATATTAACACTTTTGGAGTAGTTCAAAACAACTACGATTAACAAAACAAAGTACTCCAGTTTCAAGTAAAAATATGTTTTCAAGTGTTTTCAGACACGTTATTTTATGTTTTATTGAAAATGTTTGGATAAGTGTATATACCCAAGGGCAGTATATGAAGACAATAGAAACCACTTTAAACGTCAAACACAAAAGTAACTAATAAAATACATAATCATAATAAAATTTGTCTTGTGGAACAACTGTCACATAACCTCAAAGTCTAGGTAATAATTTGAGGTCAAATATCTAATTTGGCCATGAAACAGCACGACACTTCTTGTCTTACCACCATAATTTAGCCATATGTTGATGGATTTTGAAATAAAATGACATAAATGCTGTCCGTCTATAGACAACAATTCGCATTTATAACTTTTCTCCCTACCTCAAAGGTCAAGATCATACTTTATAGTTCACATAATAAATACAGCTTGCTTGGTTTTAAACTTTGTCATTTATTTTGCTATTTGAACTTGTTTACTCACAACATATGACATCCACTCGGAGATCGTATTTCATGTCTTACAACCGTCTCCCTGTCAAACAGGTCAAGGTCATATTTTGAGATCTGATTTCTAATTGGGCTTTATAATAGCTTGACAATTCTTGTCTATCCATAACTTTTCCATTTATTGATGGATTTTAATATAAGTTTCCAAAAATGATCATATTAACACAGCGTGTCACGTGTTAAAAATGTCACCCGACAAGATCAAGGTAAAACTTAAAAGATAAATTTGGCTATAAAAGTACATTCTAGTATTTGAACTGTTACTTTATTATCATCATGCTATTTTATAATATCTAACCAAACATGGCGACAATAGGGACATGAAATTTGTGTATAAAATATGTCCCCCTATCTCAGAGGTCAGGGTCACACGTAAAAGTTTATTTTCACATTTGACTTTAAAACAGCTTCATCAGGCTACACTTTTTGTATTCATCATTAAATTTTACGACAACTTACAACAAATGACCACCATGAGTAGACTGAGTGTTGCGTGTATCACCTGTATTATTACTTCAATGTTCAAGGTCACATTAACATGCAAAAATGTGTTTGACATACGCTGAGTTTTGATATACAATTAGAGTGTAGGGGTATCTGTGCCTTATTGGCACATGTCTTGTTAATAACGGTCTATCATAGTGATCTCTGACAAACTTCATACCTTTCATCAGTTCAAGTCTTTAATTATTTGTGCCCGTGAACGCTGCAATTCTGGCTCTTCACTCTATAGCCAGTGTCTGTAAAAGGGTTATCAAAATATCTTTAATTTATATTTAAAAAAAGTAATCTCCTTTGAAATCTTAACACAAACTGCAATTTCCATGGGTTTTTACCTATCATTGACTAAATTATATTGTGGTTCCAACAGAATTTTTTTAAATAGGAATACAGTCAAGAAACCATTACCGGATCATTACCCATAGCGGATCATTTTGATGTTCAAGACAGCGTATCGCGATTAATAGTTGACATTTTAAGATGATATTTTGTACATAGCATCTTCAAGGCCTGATCTTTAGAATGCAATTATTTAGTCGTAATCGGAGCTACTCTTTGTCAAAACATTCGGCATGTTTTACTGACATGTAAATACGACTTTGTTGACTTCCGTCTCGTTTCCAAATCGAGGTTGAACTTTATTCGCGGCCACATGCTATAACTCTGTTGGAAAGTAAGAAGTTTACGCATTAATTTAAAGGCAATTTAGTAGTCTTTCTGTCTGCAAAAGTCCATTCAGTTTTGATTCGTGTTTAAGATTTGCAACACCTTAAATGAAATGAAGAATTAGGGCAATAACGGATCAAGCGTGATAATATGCGTTTAGATAATATATTATATTAAAATATATGGAAATCTTGTTGATTCTTTCAATTAATGATCTCAATCTTAATGTTTTATTCATGTTCCATGTTCAATTTCGATGATTAGATATAATTCAAACAATTTACATGGTTAATAACATCCCCATATCTTTTCGATTTATTTAGGATTTTCAACAGATAATTCACACAAGAACACCATGCGTAAAGTATAGATACAAGATCACATATAGAAAACAATTAATTACAAGAAAAATGAATATAATTCATAACTTGCAATGTAACTTGGTCATTGTAAACAACACAGGTCATGTTTCGAGAGTTCAAATAGCTGAATAGCGTGCTAGATGCCCTCCTGGGTGGTTTCGATCACGTGATCCGTTATGGCTACAACTGATCCGTTAATGTATGAATTCTGAGGCGAAAAAAAGGTATCACAAATACATTTTGCCTGCGTTTAAAAATAAGACTATGCGCTGAAACAGTAAGCAAAGGTAATATTTTATCAAACTGGCGTAAAAACAATCCTAAAACATTTATTGCTTTTCACTAGAACAACTTTATTACGCTACTGATCCGGTAATGGTAACTTGACTGACCTAAAACTACTCAATCCTTCAGAATCAGACTGGTATTCAACAAAGAAAAGTACCATGTCAGAAGCATACCCATCCAAAAGACATTCATTTATGAAAATTTCGGTTGATATTATGACTGTGCTTACATAATGGTTTGATCTTAAACTTACACGTTAATAAAAGTCTTACGTTTCTGAACATAACTTTAGTTATAATCTTAAATCATGCGCCACCCAAACTGTTTAATAGAAGGTAACAGTGAAGAGGAGCCTAGACAAAATATTATTTTGAAGTCGATAGATATGTTAATGTATCTGGTACACAAATAGCAAATGTCTAAGTAATACAATTAGCCGTCTTGTGTTGATGATCTCTCTAGTGTACGAAGAAGGAAATGTTGTATGCCATGCGAATATATAATAAAAAGTTTATATTGAGATAGGACAAACGATCTTGTGTGTTCCAACAGTTACTTTTTGAATATATTTGATTCATTATTTGCAGTATATATATATCAACGTTTATGCGCACATGAGTTGTTCCCTTGTTTCACTAGGTTTTGTTGCATAAGACACACGTACAGAATGTCTTTATGAATCAATGTAATGCACATAATTTTGAATCAATGTAATGCACATAATATTGCAAACGAACAAATTGTTGATGCATATTAGATATAGTATATAGTTTCCTCTTAAGATAAATCACATTATTGCACATAACATGCACACGATTATCGCGAAACCAAAGGCAATAGTTGATAACATACATGTCGTATTGATATTTCAAGGCACGTGATATTGGCAGGACTGTGCGCCACTCGTCTCAGTGTAAAATCACAGACGCAGATCTCCAGGATATCTTCACAACACTGACTAACCTGCTGACTGACCCAATGTGTCTAGCACACGATGTCGCATCACAGGAGGCTGTGAAGAAACTAGCAAAGGTAATACTTATTGTTAAATAACAAATCTTGTCGATGTATGCTGTATTGTTCATCAGATAGGGAAGTAAACTCTTATATGAGTAGTGAAGCCATACCACACAAGCCGTACTGTAGAATTTAACAAAAGAATGTTTAACCTTATGCACATTTTCTCTACTTAGCTTACAATATGAATATCATGCACCGGTTATCATTTATTAGATGCTGATGTTGTATGGGAAGTTGAAATTATGAGCACGTATCATAAATTTAATTATTGAACATAAAACTATACATACTCACTTTATGGCGCAGTTTTTAAACGCAAATGAACGGATGAACGTATGTCTAAGATAATCTTTCTTTAATACAGCTGCAAAGCGACGGATTGAAGATAACCACAGAGGAAATGATTAATTTACTAGTTGCTGTTCAAGATAAAGTTAAGGAAGTTGAAAAAACAGCTGAGAAGACTCTTGACGAGATGAGAGTATACCTTGAACACTGCAGGAATGAGGTTATGGAGTACACTGAAAAATGTAAAGAGAAACTTGATGAACACACTGGAAAATGTGAAGCGAAACTTGATGAACACACTAAAAAATGTGAAGGGAAACTTGATGAACGCACAGAAAAATGTGAAGCGACACTTCATGAACGCACTACAAAATGTGAAGAGAAACTTGATAAACGCTCTGACAAATGTGAAGAAAAACTTGATAAACACACTGACAAATGTAAAGATGCACTTGATGAACATTTTCGGAAGTCTGCCGAATCAAATTACGAGCAATCCTGTGAAGGTATATTTGACTTCATATTGTACTTTAAATCGAATGTCAATTACAGCAATCTTGTCTACGGCCTCTTTTCTCTTTCCTCTCAACCTACCTCTGATTCAAGTTTGGCATTTGTTACTGGCGTGTGTATTTAGTACTGTTATAACTGCTACCCCAGAACAAGTGTGAGTTTGTTAATTGGCTGCCGTGATATACCTGAACTACGGTTGAACACAGCTAAACAGCCAACACAGCCAAATATTTAAAATGTGGCATGAAACGTCGTATGGTGGTCATCTTCCAGGTTTATTCAAGGACAAAGTTGGTCGTACCCACATGGAAATTGTGATAATAATATGTCTGCAATGTTTAACAATGGCTGTGGTCAGTTGCAAAGGTGTGCTGGTGTCCGTATATGGCTAAAGTAAAACATTGTGAATACTCTAGAAGTCGAATATTGTGTCAAATCTTAATGAAATTTGCTCAGAACATTTTTATTTTTAACTTGGTCGACAAAATTGGTTACGGGTTCGGAATCATCAAAAACCTTTCTCAGAACAATTCAGTTCCCCAAAGTATCAGGTCAGCGATCTATTGTCTATGGCCCTCTTGTATTTCAATTTAGTGTTATTTATCTTGCTGGATTTTCATTTCAGATTTCCGTAGACGATTGATTGAACATTACAATGACACCTCAAGCAATGTGCCTCTTTCAGCTTTGGACCAGAGTCTTGATAAGCGTATAACAGAAATATACGCAACGCCTAAGATACATCGAATCGATATAAAGAAAGATGGTACACGCAAGAAAGAGGAACAAATAAGTTCATACAAAGAAATGTTTTACAGAAATGAAATTGAAAATAGACGCATTTACGTACAGGGCGAACCCGGCTCCGGGAAGTCGACGTTTGCAGCTAAGCTGGTTTATGATTGGTGCCACGGAATTCAGCCAGTATCGACTGCTCTAATTACAAACACAGCATTTGATGATGTTATGACAATTACAAAATTCAAGTTCCTATTTTTTATCTCATTGAGAGATGCGCGGGAACAAAAAGCAATGACTCAGATGATTAAATCCCAGCTTGTTGAGCGCATGTATTCCGATAAAGATGTTGAGCGTGTGTCCGAACTTGTTTACACAATAATGGAAACTGAAGTATGCCTCATAATTAGAGATGGCCTAGATGAATGGGTGGCTCCTGATGGTTATAATCTAGCTGAACCTTCTTTAACCGGATTTCAAAAGGACAAAAGCACGATTATAACAACTGCTCGACCGTGGAAAATGGCTGATGAACGGATCAAGAATTCTCAAATCGACATTCTCTTAGAGATTGACGGTATAAGCACTGCTGATAAGTTTTGTGAACAAATACTCGGGTGCTTAATTGACAAGGATAAGGATCTGGTCAAAACTGTGGAAACATTTAAAGAATTCGTTAAAAGGCGAAGACTAAAATCGTTATCATCATCACCGATGCTATTTACGGCGGTCATCTGTATGTGGGTAGACACCATGGAAGAGGAAGAACAATTGAAAGAACCGTCATTGTGTGCATTTTACACTTGTTTGCTTGAAAGTCTTTGTAAAAAGGCTAACTGTACCACTGGTTATTTTAATGAGTCAACCCCTTCTCCTGTAGAGTGTTTTTCTAACACACGTTACCTACAGCCAAACATTGACCACTTAGATAAGCTTGCTGCTGCAGCTTGTAAATTGCTGTTTTCCTTTGAAAGAGAAACATCTATTGTTTTCAGTGACATAATATTGTCCAGCTATATTTCCCGGGAGGTGTTTACAGAGTGCAAGACATTTGCTCTCAAGGCAGGAATATTAACAAACAGGAAAAATAAAAGTCGGACAGGTAGCTCGAACTCGTTTATTCACAAAACTATTCAGGAATTCCTTGCAGCATATTATATCGCAAACAATGCACGTGTGATTCATGACAGTATTGACGGATATCTGAAACGCTACACACAAGACTATCTCAATATATTTCAAGTGTTCCTATTCCTGTGTGAAATGAACAGTGTTGCTGCGAATCAATTGTCAGCTTTGATGAACGAATGTGACATTGCTCATAGCGAATTGTCCAACTTGTATTGGCCATGTTTTTTTCAGGAAATCGTTGCGGATGGAATCAAGGAGGCAGCAGCGAGCAAACAGGATGAAATATGCCCAAAACTCAGTCGCCTTTGCATCACTGCGGAAAACATTCGAGATTTACATCGCGTCTGGTCGGCAAACACCTCAAATGTCCAGTTTTTGACTGTACATATATCGGAAGACGAATTACGTGCATGTGGCCAGCCGAAAACTCATTTTGAGTTTAACCTGTTGTCGTGCCATAAGCTAAAACAACTGTATCTACGAGGAGACGGCATATTGTTGAAAGGTAAAACATAGTATATATTATTAATATCATTTAATGCAGGTTAAAACTCGCATTATAATATTCATGTAAACATAAAACAGTATTTAAATATAACTCCTTTGCAAGAGATAAATTGAGCATATTCATTTGTGGTTGACTTTAAAAAAAAACTTTTATAGTTCATCAAAAAGATCATTTTCGGAAGAAAAACCAGCTTAACTTGATCTATTGTAACACCAACGTTTGAGCTCACCTTAAAACAACATTTATATGGTGAGTTTTGTGATAATATTTCGTCCGTCTTTCGTCGTCAGTTGTTTGTCATTAACATTTACCTGTTTAATACTTAAGATAACATTTGTATTGTCCAATCTTCATGAGACTTGATCAGAACATTTGTCCAATAGACTTATCCCGGAAAAGAACGAGTTTAGAAAAACCCACGTATCACCCCGGTGCAAACAACGCTGGTCCACTATATCAACCAAGGTAGCTTACTTTAAATCCTAACGGTTGATACGGTGTGTGATTTTGAAAGGATTATAAATGGGTCAGCTTTATTTGTTCCAGCAGACTAGTGGGTTTTTCCAAAAATAGTTTTTCCGGGATACATATGTTGATATCGCGTCGGAGTTCGGAACTGTGTCACATGGGGTCAAGCATTAGATAAAATGAAGAAAAAAACTTGTTAACGCCTTAGAAGTCTTACACTTATTGTTATCTTCTCGAAACAGAACATTTTATAAACCAAAACGGTTTCGGTCCATTGAAACCAAATCTGCGGTAATTGAAGGGGGAGTCGGGGCAGTTTTCCTTATCTAGCTTTAGTGAAACCTTCTTATTGTCTTATTTGTATATAGGGAAATCTTGTTAACACTGTAGAAGTCATAGTTTTGTCCAATCTTAATGAAACTTGGTCTTACCATTTTTTTCTTATGATCTCTGGCTAGTTTAAAAACAGTTCTGGTTCGTTTAAAAACATGGTGGCCCGGGGACTGAGCAGTTTTTGTGGAACTTTATATACTTATTTTTGGATCCAATCATCTTACAACTCGCAAGGAACATTTTTTTCCATAATATGTTTGAAAATGGTATTGGTCCGTTAAAATACATGGCCGTAATTGGGGCAAGGTATTTGTATGTGGTCATAGTGAAACGTTGTTCAATTTATAGATGTCATATTTTTGGCACAATCTTTAATAAACTTGCTAGGTAAATGAATTTTATTGTAACAATTTTTAAGCCGAGTTCAAAAATGGTTTCGGTTCATTGACATGGCGGACCGGAGGCGGGTAAATTTTCGTTAAATAGCTGTAGTGGAACCTTGTTAACACTCTTTAAGTCACATTTTTGCTCCAATCATCATGAACCTTGCTCAACAAATGCATTTTAATAATATCGCGACCAAGTTCTAAAATGGTTCAAAAACATTGCAAAGGCTTCTCCAAACAGTTAATTGCCTTTGTCACGTGGTGACATAGGTCACAAGGTCAAATTACAGATGAAGCTCGTAAACGATCCAAAGGTTACATTTAATTCCAAATCTTCGTGAACCTTGGTAAGAATATTTGAAATTTCTTCTGAATAAAAAGTGGGTTACATGGGGTAGAACACAAGTTCACGAAGTGTTAATGGCCATATTTATTCCCAGTGTTGGTCAGAACAGTTGTCACACTTATATATTGGCCGAATTTTCAAACTGGATTAAGTGGGTCAATTTTAAGGCCATTAGGTGAAATTAAAAAGAAGTCTTGTGAACACTATAGAGGCTACATATATTGCTCTTCAAAGACCTTTGTCAAAACACTTTTCCCAACTATACCTCGAACGAATTCGAAACTGTGACATGTGGAATCAAAAACTATGTCACTTTGTCGAATTGAAGATAACGCTTGTAAACAGCACGAGACCACTTTATTTTTGGAAATCTTCAATTAGGAATTTTTAGGTTTGATTTCAGAAAAATATATTTACTTTAGATCTCAACATTTATTTCATCTCTATTTAGCTCAATAAGTTGCACCTTAGTAAATATAATATTGAAAACACTTTTATTCTCAATTGTGAAGCCTTTGTTAGCAAAACAACAGCAACATTTTTTTCGAATGTGATTCAAAACGCCATGTTTTTACCAATCCAAATTGACCCGGCCCAATTCCCAAAATGGTGAAAAAGAAACACTCTGAACATTATATTCAAAAATGCAAAATTATACGCCTGACTAAGAAACATCAGTTTATTTATCGATAATCCACAAGCAAAATCGTTTTTCATATTCTGGAATCCTACCATTACCATACGGAAGTAAATGTTTGGCATCAACTAAAGCTCTATACCATAACACCCACCTTAAAACTGTATGGCCACCGTTCGTTATGTTATATAGTTATCATTAAAACTAGTCAGCAGTTCCTGCCCTATTGTATTCAGATATTGCGGGAGACTTGGGTCATAACTTATTAGGTTATTAAATATTAACGTGTTATGATAAACTGTGCCGGATAAATATCTTGATACTCGCTATAAGATTTGGATACCATCGATAATTGGTAAATGTAAAGTCTGAATGTAGAAATGGTAACGAGTATTTTTTGCTTCGAGAAGTACCGGTTTTGACTTATGCGGTTAACACAGTTATATAATTATGCCCCCCCCCCTTCGAAGAAGAGGTGGTATATTGTTTTGCTGAGTGAAGGTCGGTTTGTCTGTAAATCTGTCGGTCGGTCTGTGTGTCTGTCGGTAGAAACATTTGTTTCCGATCAATAACTTGTGAACGGATTGACCGATTGGCTTGATGCTTCAAATGTGCATTGACCTTTGGCAGTAGGAGACCCCTATTGGTATTGGGGTCACTACGTCAGAGGTCAAGGTCACTGTCACAATAAGTATGAAAACAGTTTCCGATCAATAGCTCGTCAACGAATTGACCGATTGGCTTGATACTTCACATGTGCATTGGCCTTGGACAGTAGATGACCCTATTGTAATTGGGGTCACTAGGTCTAAGGTCCAGGTCACTGTTACAATAAGTGTGAAAATCGTTTCTGATCAATAAATCGTCAACCATTTGACCGATTGACTCGATACTTCATATGTTTATTGGCCTTGGACTGTAGATGACCCCTATTGAAATTGGGGTCACTAGGTAAAAGGTCAAGTTTACTGTCACAATAAATGTAAAAATCGTTCCGATCAATCACTTGTCAACCAACTGACCGATTGACTTGATAGTTCACATAGGCATTGGCCTTTTGTTGATATTTCACATAGGCATTGACCTTGGACAGAAGATAACCCCTATTGAAAGTAGGGTCACTAGGCCAAAGGTCAAGGTCACTGTCACAATAAGTGTGAAAATCAAGGCCCTGTTTTGGGGGCTTATGTCTCCGACCGCGGAACTCTTTTTCTTTTTTGCTTTTATAATAATTTTAAATTCTGAAAAACTAAATATGTTAACAAGTCCTTTAAAATAACGACCATAAATAATCTAATTGAAACCTCTAATTCAAACGATGATTAATCGCTTATATTAGTTAACACGGATCTGTATGGGAGTTGCTTAAACTTAAATTTTCTCGAATCTCTGCAATATATATTAATTTAAAAAATGTTCGGTTGAAAGGTGTTTATCGGCAAAACATTAACATGTTGTGGTTATGGTGTGTGTAAATACAATCTAAAATTGGTTAATGTGTAATATACTTCATATATGGATCCTTTGGTACAAAATATTTGGTATTGGGATATCTACTTATCGTAAGTGTACTAATACAAATTATGTATTGGGTTATAAGGGACATCGAATACATGAGGTTCAAACTACTTTACTTGTAAAAAGACGTTAACTAGTGCGGGACAAAAAGATTTAGGAATGTGTTGCCTATTCATTAAAAAGTCGTAAAATTACGGTGTTACGTTAGGGCCACTCGTTGTTAAGCATTTTACCCTCTGAAATATGAGCGAAAGATTGAGACAACAAGACACGAAGGAGCAATTTCACTATGCAAGGTAGCCTAAATAATTATGCGTGTAATAGAGGTGCGTGAAGTTGCCACACCGCTCAGTAATCGACATCAGCTCAGCAAACTACCAATGCTGATTTGGCACAGCACTCCAGCGCGACATTCTAGATCAGAATTCGTTTTAAAAGTATTACGGCGAATGCTTAGCCAGCTCAGCACTCAAGCGCGACATTATAGATCAGCATTCGTTTCAAAAGCGTTTAGGCGAATGATGAGCCAGCTCAGCACTCCAGCGCGACATTCCAGATCAGCATTCGTTTTAAAAGTGCTACGGCAAATGCAGAGCCAGCTCAGCACTCCAGCGCGACATTCCAGATAAGCATTCGTTTTAAAAGTGCTACGGCAAATTCTGAGCCAGCTCAGCACTCCAGCGCGACATTCCAGATCAGCATTCCTTTTTTAAAGTATTACGGCGAATGCTGAGCCAGCTCAGCACCCCAGCGCGACATTCTAGATCAGCATTCGGTTTAAAAGTGTAACTGCCAATGCTGAGCCAGCTCAGCACCTCAGCGCGACATTTCAGATCATCATTCGTTTCAAAAGCGTTTAGGCGAATTCCGAGCCAGCTCAGCACTCCAGCGCGACATTCTAGATCAGCATTCGTTTACAAAGTATGACGGCGAATGCTGAGCCAGCTCAGCACTCCAACACGACACTCCAGATCAGCATTCATTTTAAAAGTGCTACGGCGAATGCTGAGCCAGCTCAGCACTCCAGCGCGACATTCCAGATCAGCATTCGTTTTAAAAGCGTTTAGGCGAATACTGAACCAGCTCAGCATCCCAGCGCGACATTCTACATCAGCATTCGTTTCAAAAGCGTCGCGGCGAATGCTGAGCCAGCTCAGCACTCCAGCGCGACATTTCAGATCAGCATTCGTTTTAAAAGTGGTACGGCGAATGCTGAGCCAGCTCAGCACTCCAGTGCGACATTCTAGATAAGCATTCGTTTTAAAGGTGTTAAGTTGAATGCTGAGCCAGCTCAACATCCCAGCGCGACATTCCAGGTCAGCATTCGTCTTATAAGAGTTATGGCGAATGCTGAGCCAGCTCAGCACTCTAGCGCGACATTGCGGATCAGCTTTCGTTTTAAAAGTATCACGACGAATGCTGAACCAGCCCAGCACTCCACCGCGACATTCTAGATCAGCATTCATTTTTAAAGTTTAACGGGAAATGCTGAGCCAGCTCAGCACTCCAGCGCGACAATCTAGATTAGCATTCGTTTTTTAGGTATAACAGCGAATGCTGAGCCAGCTCTACCCCAGCGCGACATTCTAGATCAACATTCCTTTAAAATGTGTTGCGGCGAATGCTGAGCAAGCTCAGCACTCCAGCGCGACATTGTAAATCAACATTCGTTTTTTAAGTATTACGGCAAATGCTGGGCCAGCTCAACACCCCAGCGCGACATTCTAGATCAGCATTCGTTTTAAAAGTGTTGCGGCGAATCCTTAGCAAGCTCAGCACACAAGCGCGACATTCCACAATAGCATTCGTTTCAAAAGCGTGAAGGCGAATGCTGAGTAAGCTCAACACCCCAGCGCGACATTCTAGATCAGCATTCGTTCCAAAACCTTTGCGGCGAATGCTGAGCTAGCTCAGCACTCTTGCGCGACATTCCAGATCAGCATTCGTTTTAAAAGTATTACGGCGCATGCTGAGCCAGCTCAGCACTCCAGCGCGACATTTCAGATCAGCATTCGTCTTATAAGTGTTACGACGATTGCTGAGCCAGATCAGCACTCGAGCGCGACATTCTAGATCAGCAATCATGTTATAGGCGTTAAGGTGAATGCTGAGCCAGCTCAACACCCCAGCGCGACATTGCAGATCAGCATTCGTCATATAAGGGTTATGGCAAATGCTGAGTCAGCTCAGCACTAAAGCTCGACATTCTAGATCAGCATTAGTTTCAAAAGCGTTAAGGCGAGTGCTGAGCCAGCTCAGCACTCCAGCGCGACATTTCAGATCAGCATTCGTCTTAATAGTGCTACGGCGAATGCTGCGCCAGATCAGCATTCTATCGCGACATTCCAGATCAGCATTAGTTTTAAAAGTATTACGGCGAATGCTGAGACAGCATAGCACTCCAGCTCGACATTCTCGATCAGCATTCGTTTTCAGAGTGTTGCGGCGAATGGTGAGCCAGTTCAGCAGTCCAGCGCGACATTCTACCTCGGCATTCGTTTCAAAAGCATTAAGGCGAATGCTGAGCCAGCTCAACACCCCAGCGCGACATTCTAGATCAGCATTCGTTTCAAAATCGTTATGGCGAATGCTGAGCCAGCTCAGCACTCCAGCTCGACATTCTAGATCAGCATTCATGTTAAAGGCATTAAGTTGAATGCTGAGCCAGCTCAACACCCCAGCGCGACATTGCAGATCAGCATTCGTCTTATAAGAGTTATGGCGAATGCTGGGCCAGCTCAGCACTCCAGCTCGACATTCTAGATCAGCATTCGTTTTTAAAAGCGTTGAGGCGAATGCTGAGCCAGCTCAGCACTCTAGCGCGACATTCTATATCAGCATTCGTTTGACAAATTTTACTGCGAATGCTGAGCCAGCTCAGCACTCCAGCTCGACATTCTAGATCAGCATTCGTTTTAAATGTGTTGCGGCGAATGCTGAGCAAGTTCAGCACTCCAGCGCGACATGCCAGTTCAGCCTTCGTTTTAAAAGCGTTAAGGCGAATGCAGAGCTAGCTCAACACCCCAGTGCGACATTCCAGATCAGCATTCGTGTCAAAAGCGTTAAGTCAAATGCTGAGTCAGCTCAGCACTCCAGCGCGACATGCCATATCAGCATTCGTTTAAAAAGTGTTACGGCGAATGCTGAGCCAGCTCAGCACTCCAGCGCGAAATTCCAGGTCAGCATTCGTTTCAAAAGCGTTAAGTCGAATGCTGAGCCAGCTCAGCACTCAAGCGCGACATAAGCTTTAATAAATATTTTCTACGTTGAAGTACCGTGAAAGTCCATTTTCAGCAGTATGCGTGCGGGATACTCAAGTACATTATATTTATACATATTTTGCTACTACTGCAATTTTATTTCCGCGCACTAGGAAAATTTATATTAGGAAAATATTGTTTTAAATAATAATTTTATCAACAAGGTCCGTGTTTAAGAAATCATTTAATTAGTTATTTTGATTAAAATGTATACATTATCTTCTTAAAACAAAAAACCGTGCTAGCCATCAATATGCCCATTTAATTGAAAACACACCTGGTAATTAAATTAACGATTGCTTAAATAAACGATTTAGCGAATAAATATTAATAAGCAAAGGGATACAATGGATAAAACAACATCTTAATATATGAAAAGAATGAGTATGTGTATGCGCAAGTGATTTCAAGTATTGGTGACTTAATGAGTTAATGAGTTCATAGTCGAGCGCTTAAATGATTATGTGATTGAGTGAGTGAATGAATTCAAGACTTTTTCAGTGAATGAGTGAGCGAGAGAGAGAGAGAGAGTGAGTGAGTGAGTGAGTGAGTGAGTGAGTGAGTGAGTGAGTGAGTGAGTGAGTGAGTTAGTGAGCAAATGTCATGATGGGTGAATAAAGGGCCATGCCGTCTAGGGCAGTCATGTCTCGATCCCACTTGGGTGAGTAAATAAATTACTACAAGAACGAATGAGTAAGTTAATGAACAAAATACTGTTTATTAAATGATAAATTGATTGAAAACATAGGGAAAATGGGCAATCATTTCTGCACCCCACCCCCGGGGTCGACATGTCTGGATACGGACCAGAATATCTTTTGAAATGTAAACAAATAATCTATTATCATTATAACGTTATTTGTTAGCTCTGTCGGTAGACCACCTGACTAGGAATCAACAAGAAATTTAGTAAAATGTCGGCGTACATATAAATAAAAATCAATACAAATATATATTTAGTTAACGTTAAACTCGTTAAAGCATACACTTGTGTTTGTTTTTTTCCACATGTAAAACTTAATGTGAACCAAATATGTACAGCATTTTACAGTGCGTTCATGCTACGAAACTGAAGATTACGTTGCCACGAAAATGAAATTAAAGTGTCATGGGTAACATTTAAATATATTGCGATATTTTTAACACATATTCAATGAAGACGTTTAACACTGCCAATAGAATGTGTGCGATTGAGCAAACTCTTCATTATTCGTATTTACAGGAAGCGATTAAAGTATCGGTATTTTGCCGAAATCAGGGACCTCTTTATAATATATATGTTCCTGCCTAAATCAAGAAACATGTAAAACAATCTGTTTTCCCCTGCTAAAATATACATGTCTTCAACCAATAAAAGATGGTTAAGAGTAACACAGCTGCAGTTAACACGATTGACACCTGGTTCTAATAGGACTCAATTCATAGTTTTTATCCTACAACTATCAAAAGTGTGGATCCATACAACGTTTGATGTACACTTGATTTATAACAATGCTACTTGAGTTATATTTTAGCACGCTGCAGATTTTGTGTGTTCAAAATACTTTATCGGCGTAGCTGTTCAACGTCACAGTTGACCTTTCACGACCTTCCCAGAAAATCAATGGAATTTAACAGAAAGTTCCCGCTAGTAGGTATTTTCCAATTGACCTCTTCGCAAAGGCTTGGTCAGTGTTTCTATGCCGTGTAAATCAATAAATAGGTCATCTACTGGAGTTTTCAATAACCATCCTTTAAAGCCAGACTAAGATATCGCCCTACCTTACACATTGCCTATTTAAAATTTTACCTTTAAAGAGACGACGTTTAACAGGAAAATTCAGCTTTCGCCGCAACACTTTTAAAACAAATGCTGACCTAGAATGTCGCGCTGAGGTGCTGAGCTCGCTCACCATTCATCGTAACACTTATAAGAGGAATGCTGATCTGAAATGTCGCGCTGGAGTGCTGAGCTTGCTCAGCATTCGCCTTAACGCTTTTGAAACGAATGCTGATGTAGAATGTCGCGCTGGAGTGCTGAGCTGATTCAGCATAAGCCGTAATACTTTTAAAACTAATGCTGATCTGGAATGTCGCGCTAGAGTGCTGAGCTGGCTCAGCATTCGCCATAACTCTTATCAGACGAATGCTGATCTGGAATGTCGCGCTGAGAAGTTAGGCTGGCTCAGCATTCGCCGTAACACTTATAAGACGAATGCTGATCTGAAATGTCGCGCTGGAGTGCTGAGCTGGCTCAGCATTTGCCTTAACGCTTTTGAACCGAATGCTGATCTTATATGTCGCGCTGGTGTGCTGAGGTTCCGCATTCGCCGTAATACTTTTACAACGAATGCTGATCTGGAATGTCGCGCTAGAGTGCTGAGCTGGCTCAGCATTTGCCATAACTCCTATCAGACGCATGCTGATCTGGAATGTCGCACTGGGGTGTTGAGCTGGCTCAACATTCAACTTAACGCCTTTAAAACAAATGCTGATCTAGAATCTTGCGCTGGAGTTCTGAGCTGGCTCAGCATTCGTCGTAACACCTTTAAAACGAATGCTGATCTGGAATGTCCCGCTGGAGTGCTAAGCTGGCTCAGCATTCGCCTTAACGCTTTTGAAACGAATGCTGATCTAGAATGTCGCGCTGGAGTGCTGAGCTGGCTCAGCATTTCCCGTTATACTTTAAAAATGAATGCTGATCTAGAGTGCGCGCTGGAGTGCTGAGCTGGCTCCGCATTCGCCGTTATACTTTAACAACGAATGCTGAACTGGAATGTCGCGCTAGAGTGCTAAGCTGGCTCAGCATTCGCCATAACTCTTATAAGACGAATGCTGATCTGGAATGTCGCGCTGGGGTGTTGAGATGGCTCAGCATTCAACTTAACGCCTTTAAAACGAATGCTGATCTTGAATGTCGCGCTAGTGTGCTGAGCTGGCTCAGTATTTGCAGTAGCTCTTATCAGACGAATGCTGATCTAGAATGTCGCGCTGAGGTGTTGAGCCTGCTTAGCAATCGCTTTAACGCTTTTGAAACATATGCTGAGGTGGAATGTCGCGCTGAAAAGCTGAGCTGACTCAGCATTCGCCGCAACACTTTTTAAACGACTGCTGACCTAGAATGTTGCGCTGGAGTGCTGAGCTGGCTCAGGCTTCGCCGTAATACTTTTAAAAAGAATGCTGATCTACAATGTCGCGCCGGGATGATGAGCTGGCTCAGCATTCGCCGTTATACTTAAAAACGAATTCTGATCTAGAATGTCGCGCTGGAGTGCTAAGCTGGCTCAGCATTCGCCATAATTCTTATCAGACGAATGCTGATCTGCAATGTCGCGCTGGGATGTTGAGCTGGCTCAGCATTCGCCGTAACACTTATAAGACGAATGCTGATCTGCAATGTCGCGCTGGAGTGCTGAGCTGATTCAGCATTCGGCTTAACGATTTTGAAACAAGTGCTGATCTAGAATGTCGCGCTGGAGTGCTGGGCTGGCTCCGCATTCGCCGTAATACTTTAAAAACGAATGCTGATCTGGAATGTCGCGCTAGAGTGCTGAGCTGGCTCAGCATTTGCCTCAACGCTTTTGAAACGAATGCTGATCTAGAATGTCGCGCTGGGGTGTTTAGCTGGCTCAGCATTCGCCTTAACGCTTTTGAAATGAATGCTGATCTGGAATGTCGCTCTGGAGTGCAAAGCTGGCTCAGCATTTGCAGCAACACTCTCTAAACGAATACTGATATAGAATGTCGCAATTCAGTGCCGAGCTGGATCAGCATTCGCCGTAATACTTTTAAAACGAATGCATATGGAATATCGCGCTGGAGTGCTGAGCTGGCTCAGCTTTCGCCTTAACGCCATTGAAACGAATGCTGATCTAGAATTTCGCGCTGATGTGCTGAGCTGGCTCAGCATTCGCCGTGATACTTGTTAAACGAAAGCTGATCTGGAATGTCGCACAAGAGGGCTGAGCTGGCTCAGCATTTGCCATTTCTCTTATAAAACGAATGCTGATCTGGAATGTCGCGCTGGAGTGCTGAGCTGGCTCAGTGTTCGCCTTAATACTCTAAAACGTAGGCTGATCTGGAATGTCGCGCTGGAGTGCTGAGCTGGCTCAGCATCCGCCATAACTCTTATAAGACGAAGGCTGATCTGGAATGTCGCGCTGGAGTGCTGAGCTGGCTTAGCATTCGCCGTGATACTTTTAAAACGAAAGCTGATCTGGAATGTCGCGCTGGAGCGCTGAGCTTGCTCAGCATTCGCCATAGCTATTGTAAGACGAATGCTGATCTGGAATGTCACGCTGGGGTGTTGAGCTGGCTCAGCATTCAACTTAACACCTTTAAAACGAATGCTGATCTAGAATGCCGCGCTTGAGTGCTGAGCTGGCTCACCATTCGCCGCAACGCTTTTGAAACGAATGCTATGTAGAATGTCGCGCTTGGGTGCTGAGCTGGCTCGGCATTTGCCGTAACGCTTTTTAAACGAATTCTGATCTGGAATGTCGGCGTAGCATTTTTTAAACGAATGCTGATCTGGAATGTCGCGCTGGAGTGCTGAGCTGGCTCAGCATTCGCCTTAACGCTTTTGAAACGAATGCTGATCTAGAATGTCGCGCTGGAGTGCTGAGCTGGCTCAGCATTCGCGGTAATACTTTTCAAACGAATGCTTATCTAGAATGTCGCGCTGGGGTGCTGAGCTGGCTCAGCATTCGCTGTAATACATTAAAAACGAATGATGATCTGGAATGTCGCGCACGGGTGCTGAGCTGGCTCAGCATTCGCTGTTATACTTTAAAAACGAATGCTGATCTAGAATGTCGCGCTGGAGTGCTGAGCTGGCTCACCATTCGCCGTAACACTTTTGACATGAATACTGATTTGAAATGTCGAGCCAGATGCTGTGCCAGATCAGCATTCGTAATTTGATGAGCTGATGTCGATTACTGATCGGTGTGCCAACTTCACGCACCTGTGTAATAGTGCCATTCAAAGATGCTGACCATTTCTTTTGCAAATGACTGCTGTACTCAGTGCAGCTTCTCTTTACTAACACTCGTCCATTTCAAACCATTGGCGCAAAGAAACTATTTTTGGTATTTCTGCTTTCACTGATAATCCAAATATGGCTATAATTCTTTAAGTTCAATGATATTAAAATCCTTTAGAAGGTTTCCTTATTGAGTTAGATTAAGCAAAAAGTACTTATACTAAAATAATCTGCGAATCTCTGCTTAGCTCAAACAATTAACAACACAGAGCTTACCAGCTTCTATAATAAGGTCAAGATCGTTCATTAATTTACCATAATATAGTATTAAACAATATTTTGACTTGATTAGTGGCTTCTGAGTTATGTCTGCAACCCCCGAATCAAGTGTTTATCAAACTCACATACAAAGAAGTAGTTGCGAAGTTGCGAGATAACTATGCGAGTTGGTGAAATCACTTTCGCAATCTCTCGTCATCATTATATTTGCCATCGTATCATGTTTTCGCATTAATGGCCTAGATCATCCCAAAAAAATGATTTCGGAACTTTGCTTTATGTTTTCGAATTTGCAGCCTTTGGATGTATAATGGTTTTGAATGGGAACAAACTACGAGAGCACGATTTAACAATGCGAGATCTTGATGTTAATTTTGCGAATCCTCAACGTAATCTCACGGTCGCACATCATGAGTTTGAACCCTCCTTTCTTCTTCATCCTTTCTCTGGCATTGAGTTCTATTTCTTGTACTCAAGTGTTTGAATTTGCAAAACAACGCAGGATTTTCGGGTAAATCCAGAGAAATCATAAGTTATGTTCGTTGATGCTAGACCTCCAACCTTATTACACAAGATTGACTGATGTATATTATAAATGTGATACACATGGTATTTTAAATGGTCTATTTGCTAGTCATATTCAGGTACATATACTTATGGCAATTGATTTTTGAACAACATGTTTTCACATTCATGGCCTACTCAATGAACTTATTCAAGCTAGCACACGTGCATGTGTAGTCCAAACGTCACCCTAGAGGGCATCATATCGAAGGTTCAATAAGTACTACATGTATTTCCGTAACGTACATTTAAATAATGCGAGACAAAAAAAATTTCTAAATTGACAGATCCTTAGTAACAGATTCAACATTAAGCACATGTGTTAAAAATCTTAATAAGATATATATTAAGCATCTATTATTATATTACTCCACCCGAACTTGAGCATACATGTACAAACTTGCGTATGCATTATTTTATTATGTTATATTCGGACATACATACATATCATATCCATCACAAAATGTCGAGTAGAAAAACTATAAAGCGAAGAAACTATTTTCCAATAGGGAAATAGTAACAAAGATAATGCGGGAACAATACTACGGAATACCATAAGGGCCATCGTGGTTACATATTAAAATCCAGAGGGCGAGAATGCGAGAACGCGAGAGCACGATTACGAGAGTGCGAGAATACGATGACGAGAGTGCGAGAATACGATGACGAGAGTGCGAGAACGCGATGGCGAGAGTGCGAGAATACGATGACGACAGTGCGACAACGCGATAGTACGATGGCGACAATGCGATAGTATGATGGCGACAATGCGATAGTCAAATCGTTTTGTCGCCATCGTATTGTCGCACTCTCATCATCGCGTTCTCGCACTCTCGTCATCGTATTTTCGCACTCTCGTCATCGTATGCTCGCACTCTCGTCATCGTACTCTTGCGTTCTCGCATTCTCGCCATCGCGTTCTCGCACTCTTGTCATCGTATCCTCGCACTCTCGTCATCGTATTCTCGCACTCTCGTCATCGTACTCTCGCATTCTCGCATTCTCGAATTCTCGCCATCGCGTTCTCGCACTCTCGTCATCGTGTTCTCGCACTTTCGTCATCGTACTCTCGCGTTCTTGTATTCTCACCATCGCGTTCTCGCATTCTAGTCATCGTATTCTCGCACTATCGTCATCGTGTTCTCGCACTCTCGTCATCGTACTTTCGCGTTCTCGCATTCTCGCCCTCTGGATTTTAATGCGTAACCACGATGGCGCTAAAATTATTCCGTACAATGCATCTGTAGATATTTAGTGGAAATGTGCGTATAATTATTTTATGAGTCTCACGATGCAAATGACATAAAACTATTTTAGAATGTGGCTTAAATAAATCAGCACCAAACTCATTGCAGCGGCTGAATAACAGATTTGGAGGTGTTTAGAGTTTGTATTATGTTATAAAAATTCAATAATCGATCTTCGTGGCATGGTTTTGTTAATTCAGAAGGGGTTCAGATTAGAGGTTATGGAACGAGTCAAATAATTGGGCGGATACCAGCAAATTGAGTTTGCTTCTTATAAATTGTTATAGACTATAAACACATTCGTACTTCCATGTTGAGCAATAACGGAAACATATTAAATAACATTAACAATAAATCCGACATGTTCTAAATAAATAAACAACTTCAAAACAATATTTTTAATTGTTATCTTAACCAACAATTCTTAAAATACTACACACTGGGTGAACTTATTTTGTTTCAGTACTCTAGAAGGTGTCTTACCATCAGAATCACGGAATTCATAATGCTAAAATAAATGAGAAAACATAACGATTCCAATCCAATATGAAAACAAAATCTTCATCTCTGAAAAGAATTTAATTGAATTTAGAAAACAAGCATTACCATATCAATAGATGGTAAGAAAATATATACATGTATATATATACATATATATATCAATATAATTTTTCTGTACTATACGCCTTTCAATAAATAAGCAACAAATATATATATAAATTAGTCCAATATGTAAATAGGTATAACATAACAAATTAATTGAAACCATACATATTAAAACTCACATATGAACCTGTCACATCTGTTATGGCATCATGGATCTTATTCGAGCGGAGATTGTTAATTACTTGTATAATCAATTTACATCGCAGTTATTGCTCTATAACATAAGACAATATATATACAGTATATATATATATTGTCTTATGTTATAGAGCAATAACTGCGATGTAAATTGATTATACAAGTAATTAACAATCTCCGCTCGAATAAGATCCATGATGCCATAACAGATGTGACAGGTTCATATGTGAGTTTTAATATGTATGGTTTCAATTAATTTGTTATGTTATACCTATTTACATATTGGACTCGCTCATAACATATAACAGGATCTTATTTGTTAAAGCACGGGTAACTTTACAACCTATAGGGTATAGTAGGCCAGGGGTGTTTAGTTTGGTAGTAATTCTGTTTGGGTTGTTATCTTTTGACCATTAAAATTCATACTTTTTGTGCATGTTCATAAAAAAAAAGTGTTCAAATAATTTTATATTAATAATTGAAAGAAAATACGGGAGGTGTTTGACTTTACTTCATATGGCACTTACACTTAAAACAAATTCTAACGGAACAATTTTCAAACTTTTACATCTAAGTTATGAGTAAAGATTATGCTTTTAAATTGTATATACTACACTACATTATGTGCAGGCTCAAGATACAATAATTCATCCATGACGATCGGACTCTTTAGGACTCTTAGAAGGCAAGCTTACACCTGTTTCCAAGTGGAAATGGTGAATTTAATATTGCATCATTCTACGTTGGTTCTTACACTTGGAAAACATAACATGATTTCAAAAAAAAATTGCAGCAAACCGGTCAGTTAGACGAGCGTTTTCTGTTTCTGACAAAACACTATGAGAGAACAGAGGAATGGTAGACGAACCGATAAACACTACTTGGTTATTAAAAACGTTTAACTCATTGATGTTTATGAGTTAACTGATGTAATGTAAATCATAGTCTTAACATATAAGTGAGATATTCAAGTTTGAATACGTGTTGCGTTAGAAAAATGTACAGCGCGTAAAAAAATTATTTAAATAAAACACATTCACAAATGCATGCATATAATCACAACAAGATAATACATGACTACGTAAAAGGTACACTCGAAGGTATCTATAGTCAGCATGAAAGCATGTCAGTGTTAATTTAAGTAATACTAAATTAACTTTCAATCAAATAAAAATAAAATTGTAAAATATTTCAAACCGAATAGTACTGCTCACATACTTCATAATCAAATGTATAAGACTTCGTTTAGACTGTTTATTAACTCCAAATGTTAAAAGCATTGATCATTGATTCATGGGGATGTGCGCCACTGTCAACCAAAAACATTGTCTCTGTGTGTTTGTTTCAATTGTGTATTTAACTATATTTACAGATTCTGCCAGTTTGGCCGAAGCAGAACGTTCGGTCTGGATGGTATTCAACGATGCAGATCCAATATTGTCTGGAGACCCTCCTCTAGTACTGCCCTCCATACAATACATTCAACTGGAAGATATAACATGTACCTCTTCCTGGCTCCGCAGTCTGTTAAGTACGCTGCTTACGCTCGATCATGAGGTGAGGTTAAAGCTAGAGGATAGTGTTATTACATGGTCTGTAGAGGGCGCTGTCATTAAATCACATACATATACAACAATAAGAACGGCTGTAAACAATACAGTCCACGTATGCAATGATCTGATGTTCAATAGTGGAATTTGTGAGGCTCTAAAAGGTCTTAATATCAAATTGCTGGCTATCACTGGACTGAATGAGGACTGGACGGAACACGTTGTAGAGTCTATCTCAAAGTCACTACAATCACTCCGACAACTGGACACGCTTAACATTCACGTTAATGATATCAGCCCAGATATGTGGGAGGCTCTGTACAGTCTGAATATCAAGGATGTGACTCTAAATTTTAATGGAAAGTGGAGTGGTCTGATAGTAAATCATGTATCGAGGTTTTCGCAGGTCCTCATATCGTCCACAAAGATCGAAAGGATTTATATTGACGTTAGTGTCCTTCCCGATCTGTTAGAGGCTCTGTTTGGTCTGAATATTAAAAGCATCAGTCTTTTGGGAAGAGGAGAAAATTTTAAAGAGAATCAAGTATCGGCGTTTTGCAATTTTCTCTCATCGCTCAAACAGCTTGATAAGCTTGATGTTATCGTGAACAATGGCAGTCCCGGTCTGTGGAAGGCCTTCCATGGGTTGAATATTAAGCGTCTTAGTCTGAGTGGGGGATTAAGAGGTGGAAGAGTAAATCATGTATCGGAGTTGGCACAGTTACTGGCATCGCTCATACATCTAGACACACTTAGTATTGAAGTGTCGGAAGACAGTCCAGGTCTATGGGAGACTCTCCGTGATCTGAATATCACGCACCTGAGTCTGAATTGGAGTGAATCGACAGGAGAAGTATCGTCTTTGACACAGTCACTAGCATCGCTCACACGCCTGGAAACGCTTAGTATCAAATTGCTCAAATACAGTCAAGGTCATTGGGAGACACTCCGTGGTCTGAATATCACGCATCTGTGTCTCAGTTGGAATATGTTTGCAGGAGTGAGTAATGTAGAGTCGATGTTGCAATCACTATCATCGCTCACACAACTGAAAACGCTTAGTATTAATGTGAAATGTGACGGAACAGAACTATGGCAGGCTCTGAATGGTCTGAATATCAAGAGTCTACGTCTGGGTGGTTTGGATGGAGGTGTGACGCTTTTGTGGAATGAATATTTTGCTCAGTCACTATCATCGTTCTCACAGTTGGAAAAGCTTTCAGTATATGTGGGTATGTTTGCAGACCTACAGCTACCTCAAACATTGAAGTATTTAAATATATACAGTGATCGATTACTTTTATTCGAAATACGCTATCTTGTGGACATAATGAATGCATGTACTCAAAGAGTTGAGTTAACGCTGGAATTCGGTTACGCTTTTAGGGAGTCAATAGAGCAATACATCGCCGACCAACAGGAACTGGAGACGCTAAAAAATGTTAAAATCACACGCTTTCTGATATATAACTGGAAACCCTCAATAGAAACTGGTTCTGACTGGTGTGTTCAAAAAGTTGTTGTTGACATTGATGGTCATGATGATGATATCGATAATGATGATCTATATAAACAATTCATAGAACATATGAGTGAGTTGTATCGTATATCAATGACATTTCGCTTTAACTAGGATCCAGATTTAACCTTACATGAGTGTAAAGAGTTCAAAGACAGTCAATTGCAACTCATGATTATAACATAAACATGTATTTGTTTTACCGAGGACTGTTTCAGGCGTTTGTTATTAAACAAAATGCATCCAAGTTGAATTATTATTTGATTCACTATTACACTTTCCATTTAGGCTCAGTTTTGAGTAGCTGTAGTTTGTGATTGCTTTATTCCTGAAAAGTTTATAATTATGTAATTTTGTTGCTGAACTTGTGTATGATGACTGCACTTGTTTATCTCTTCGTGTTTGTTGTCCCTGAGTCTGTGCGTCCATAAATGCTTTTAACCTAACGAGTTCTCCTTCTGAACCGCTGGGCCGATTTTGAGGAAACCTCACACAAATTATCATTGCGTATAATTCTTTCGAAGTTTTGTTCTGTTGCATATGTACAGTATTTCGAAAGATCTAATCATAGATTTTTAATATTAAACCTTTACAAATCTTCTATGAAACCATACTAATCAGGAGTGTAATATTTGGCGTGAAACTTTATCTAGTGATCCTCTTCAAATTTTGTTTAAATCATACCCCTGTGGCCAAAACTTGCCCATGAGTCAAATGATTAAGATTGAAATAATAACTTTAAACATCTGAATATTAGTTTTTTAATATTGTGCGGGGCTCCTGATAATTATTGTTCCAATAATCCGCCTAAGGTAAAATTGCGTCGCACTGTTTGTTACTGGTTTTCTAATATGTGTATAGTGAACACTTATAAACTCTGCTTCTCTGATAACGCAAGGCTCTTAAGTGTTATCTGGCATTCCACATTTCATAGTGGTCCTCTTTATATCTGCTTAGTTTGTTCACATAATGACCCTGGGGTCAAAACAGGCTTCACCCAAGAGGGGCCAAATTATGCTTATGGACTTATTTGTTAAATGCCGTCCAAAATGTTCTCTGAAACCGGAAGGGTCATGGTTATATAAGTATATACTTACGAGTTCAACCACTTTGAAAATCGTTTTTCTTAAAATCCTTAGGGGTTGAGTATTAGGTGTGCAACATTGAATGGTTGACTCCTACTAAGTTTATTAAAATCATGTCCCTGTGTTCAAAATCTAGCACACCCTAGGATATATTTGTATTTTATGTATGTAGTTAAAACAGTGTTCTTATATTTTCTCCGGTCGTATCTAGTAGGTGTCATACGGAGTACACAAATTAGATTTAAGCCACAGTTATTGCACAAACATCTCAACGTCTGCACATAACATGCTTTATTTACATGCTTTACGTGAGCGACCTATGTTTTCTGGGCTCTCTTGTTCAAATATAACGCTGGTAACAGCTTTGTTGTATTTTACTCAACTGCTGGTTTCTCCGGAAGGGTTATAGGTTAACCCCAGGTCGTCCGTCTGTCCTATTTATAAAGAAGTTGTATCCAGGAATAACTAAACAATTACTTAAGCTTTTGTTTTTGACTTAGAATTTGGATAGATGGCGTGCGGGGAATATGCACATTATTTCGTCATGTTTTAGGTTAAACCAAAATTGTGATTTATATGGTTACATACATAATTTAAGACTAAAATCGGGAAATTGCCATAAGTAAAACGTACTAAAGTTAGTTTATTGAACCTTATGGAGAATCTGTCCTTACTCTCTCGATAGAGAACTGCTTCTGTGTCTGTGATAAAGCTCTTGTTTAAATTGTTTTGATTGTTTAAGTATTGTTGAGCATAATACTGATGAAGCACTGCCGTTTTGATGATGATGAGTTGACGATGTTGATGTTAATTTTGAGTGCGAAGATAATAAGGAGGAATTTTGTTTAGCATATTGTTTGTATTTACACGTGTCTTTCTTAAGGAGTGTACCGTTGTATCATATGAAAATATGGTTCACAGGAAAACCGTGTGACTTACCTAACGATGACAAGTTAAAGGTACTTGTGTACAGATTTTTTTCAATCGTCATAAGATGAATATACTGGATATTTTAGAGAAGGGTAAATGTTTCGTATTACTGTTTTCTTGCAAAAAAACATAAGTTCATTGAAAATGTCCAAATCTGAAACACGTGAACAAGTCCCCTTAATAAGAACTTACCAGATCATCATTTTAAAATAAACGGCATATATGTAAACCAAACTAGTGTATATTCTATGTTAATGCTCAAAAACGCTACCTCAAAATTGACAAGGTACTGAATTTGTGAAGACCATTTCCTCCCATACATATTAAAAAACAAACAATAATCTCTGTTAATATGTGTTAATTACTTTTCCAGCATAAGCAACTATATTTGATAAATGAGATGCCTTTTATGTACGGAGTTAATTGTATATTCGTATGCCTAAGATATGATTGTAATATAACTATGTATAACGAACAGGTAAGTACCCCATCGTTCAGTAGGCTAAGAGTAGAATAACGACAAAGCTTTCCGAGCAAGATTTTATTTGTGCTGAGCCTAATATATTAAAAATGATAGGGCAGATAACTTTTTTGTTTATCGTACGTCTATGCCCCCATTCTTACACCAATAATCAATTATAATCGATGTATAACTTTATTGCATTTTTTAGAAGGAATTAATATGTTTTGTTACCGTTGTCTACGTGTAAATCATAACGTCATGAGCATATTGACTTTATATCTGAAACACTTTTGTTGCTGTTTTTGTTGTTGTTTTTTTTCTTCTAAATATAGTTCATATTGCTTTAGTTTTGTTGTTGAATTTGATAAGTCTGTACCAAAAGGGTGACGTTATCGTTGATTCCAAGTAATTTAAAGTACCATTGACTGATATAAACGCCTGTTAACCTGATATACAAATAAGGTATCAGGTCGATATCAACGTAGTGGAAAAATAAAGGGACATAGCAAGGGAAATTGTCTAGCCTCGCTATCGGCGCTACGGCTCTTTTGACCTCACCCCCCCCCCCCCCCCNCCCCCCCCCGTTTTGGAAATATGAGATTGTTATAGATATGAGTTCATTCTTGATCGAAAACTCCGTGAACCGTTATATCAAAGGGAAAACGGTGCTGCGTAAACTGGGCATTTCAACGGCTAACAGTGTATCATTATAAAACTATATTATTGTTTGTATTAAGTATTTCGATGGTAATGCATAGGTCTTGGCTAAGAAAAAATAAGCACAACAATATTGTTAAATATAAAGTGGCACGGACATTAGTCTCGTAGAATGAAACCATTATTAATAGTCAAATCGGAATGAATGTCACAGTTCTGCTATACACAGGCACACTAGCAATAACACTATTCTAGCATAGTAAAATTATCAAGTGCCCAAAAGTTTTGGTTTAACTGATTGACGCTGCGCGAAAAATGCGCTTTGTAAATGTGGATGGGTTTAATATAAGTATTGAAACAACAATGGGCGTACACTTCTGAAAGACCACCTTACCAAAAAAATACCTGTCCATAATGACTTATTCATGCGCTTCAAGTGCTTTTGATACACATGTTAGGGATCTCCATAGCATTTCATAACATCTTTTTGGTCAGATTGCTACTCTAATCGTGAATGCGCGACACACGGAACGACCCACTGCTCCGAGGCCGTGTTATGGATTCGCGTGCTATTGTTATACTACGTATTTACCTAAACCGCTACGCCCTGTGGTTCGTATATAAATATAACCTCCAGAGTCGTAACCACTCTACAGCACGACGTATTTGCCTCGGCTTAAATTTTCGCAACTTAAATATTTAAAAACAAATCTTTGACAATCTCTTCGACCGTACGAACAGAAAACCGTTGCATTTAACATTTATTGAATAGTTAAGTACTTCTTAAGAATTCCTTGGCAACGTCATAACAAATAATTTCGCAACATAAGTTCCATTTTTGAATAAGTTGAAGAGAGTATGCACGATTAAGCAGCTAACTAAGTAAAGATTGTCATCATTACAGTTCTCCAATAGGTCTGGCAAAAACATCAACACACATGTTATTTTGCTTTTTAACTTGTATACTACTACTACACCAAGACACTCCTTAGCTTATATAGGTTAACACAATCTTCCGTGGGGGTATATCGTAAGACCGCAGAAGACTGTCTGAACTTAGATATGCCTCTGACTACGCCACTGGATGGTAACGCATCTACAATACACACACATAAGATGATTTTCTTTATTAATTTTGATTTGGCTATTTCAAATTCATATATGTAAAATAGTATGTATAACGTATTGAACATTGAAATCGCAATCAGACCTTTCATGTCGAAATAATCCAAAGCCACCTCCTAACTGTCAGCTGACCCGAACTGAAAGATTAATCATAGATAGTTATATCTGGCTACTTCTTCTTTCTGAAAATAACAAGAGTTATACTTAGTGAATCATTCGTATTGATGGATTAAACTAATTGATTATTGGTTCACTATTAATAATTTCATTTGGAAATTAACAAAAGAGCCTTTATTAATTTATGCTTTAAAATCGAAATTGGGAGGATTATCATGTTATGATATTCTATTCGAAGCTCATATTTGATCAAATCAAATACTGTACTCAGTACAGATGCGATCCGATCCGATATAATTGGCATTAGGTACGAATTTATAAAAAAAAATACATGCATATATGGTACGTCTCTATACGTTTACATATTTTAAATAATGATCAAGGTGAAATGTGTGTTTACATATTCAAGAGTATATTGTCCTAAGTAAGATGCGTCTATAATGTATAAACAAGGTCTAGACAGCATTTGCGATTTTGAAATTAACGACTGGGCATAATGAATTGATTTTAATAAATTATCTGTGATACTACATTTCTTTAATTCTGAGTTTGTATGCGGAAATATGAAAACCCACGATATTATAATGCTATTATATTACTTTAAACATTCCTTTTCATTTTTAGTAGTTTGGAATAAATCCTGGTATAACGGCTTGCAGCAAGGAAATGCACGTATTTGCCTCAAATGTGCAGTGTAACTATTTTTCAAATATATTGAGATATCGGTTTTATCTTCATTATTTTCTGTGTGCTAACTGTTTATACATGATTTATTGCTTTTTTCATATTACTTGTAATGACACGTTAACATGCGAATATATGCTGCCCGATGATACCCTGGTACCGATTGACCACCATATGTGTACGGAAACTTTGTGTTAACTGTTTATATACTGATACTCGACGTCTACATTACGCGTTTTATGACACAAATATTACGCTTTCCTTACAGGCGAATACAATCTGCCCAATGGTAGCCCACGATTACGCGAAAAAAGGGTGCGCTGCACTGTGTGTGTGTGTGTGTGTGTGCGTGGTAGCGTGCGTGCGTGCGTGCGTGCGTGCGTGCGTGCGTGCGTGTGTGTGTGTGTGTGTGGAAAGAGAGAGAGAGTTTGTAAAACCTACCAACCGGTAAAACAAATTAATTTTGTTTATTTATAACTTAAATGATTGATTTGTCAAGTTTTTTTTTTAATGATATAGCTATCATTTCTTTCCTATTTTCCTATACTAATGTGTTTATGGTAGGTTTCATTACTTACCTGTGGACTTATGTCCATAGATACATGATGAACTGTGGCTATGATCTCTTTGATTAAACCACAGGCCTTGGTAGTCAGCGATGTCTGCCTTGGTCATTTCTGAATGTAAAATTCATGGTATGAAATTATTGACAAAACAAATATTCAGTATTTGTGCAAGTTTGACCTGTTTTCTAGCTCTCAATTATTGTCATAACCTCCCATGGGGTTTAATTCGGAAGTACATTAGATATTCTCATAAAACTTGTTATACACATATGAGGTTTAATTACATCACTTTGTTTGCACTTTTGTATTAACTGGTTTGCGTGTGACATTTCTGTACATTTTTGCAATACTGCCAAAGCCATGTTTTTAAAACTCATGAAATTTATTATAATTTTGTTATTAGCTCACCTGAGAATAAAGTACTCTATGTGAGCTATTTGGATCACCCTATATCGGGTGTCTGGAGTTTTGTGGTGTGCATAGTTAACTTTTTAGCTCGTTTCCGCTCAAGAGATAACATTTTTTTATCCAATCTTGATGAAACTTGGTAAGAAAGTTTATCTTGACAATATATTGGTGGAACTTAAAACTGGCCGGGTCATGTGTGTCCAAAAACTAGGTCACCGGGTCAAATCTGTAAAAAATCTTGTAACACCAACAAACCGGGAAACATCTACCAACCTGGGAATTTCCCGCCTGATTTAAGGCGAATATTTCTAATCACCGTGTATTAAATACCAAACTGTCACTTTTAATTAGAAATCCAACGCCTTCCCCGATAAGCGGGTTCACGGCATTCACAAAATACACACAAATATTGACAATATTACTACCGTGTGTGTATTCGGGCTTATAGCAGTTCCCCGGTTGCGCTGTTTAAAAATCATACACTCGGTATTTATATCATTAAGTCAAAGTTAGTTGGAAATATGAAGTTTCGAGCGAACAAACGCATAAAAGTAGGGTAAATTTTCAAATAATATTTACAACATTCAATAACTATTAAAAAGCTATATTATGTATATCTTAAAGTAGTACTCGAAGACGATTTCTAATGATCTAGTTGTACATTTGTATGCCCCCGCACTGTCCGTCTGTCCGTCCGTCTGTCTGTCTGAAATTCCGTCACACTTAGCTTTTAGGTTTCGAAAAATGTGGAAAACACTTTGCGTTTAGGTTTACAAAAATGTGGGAAAAGGGGGCATAAGTCATCCTATGGTGACAGCTCTTAATTTGTTATTACAAAGTTTGTTCAACGGTACATATATTTCACGAATAGATTTTATAACTATACATTGAACAAAGTAGCAAGACAGTTTTTTTCATCGACATTCTCATTTTTGCATTCAGTAGCGAAACGGGTCCATGCCCCATTGTTTTCGCAAGAACGTACTGCTAGAATTACGTTGATCCACCAGGATTGAAGTAAAACCCGTCATTGATGTCATAGGTACAGCTATTTTTCTATATGTTTATGTTAAAGGTCGTTTAGAAATTATGAAAGAACATCGTCGCTTTGTTCTATTAAAAAGAAACAACAACATGGACTAAATTTATTTCTAAATACTGAGTAAAAATATGGATATTGCATAAAGATTTATTGATTATTTATTAATAAAAAAAAACACTTGGCGCCTTAAGCTAGCATTCAGTTATTTGCTCAAATGGTTATTAATATAAATGTCTACAAATATAAATATTTTAGGCGAACGAGTCTTTGTCACTAAGACTTTCTTCTCGAATACAAAAGGGATCTGATTAAACGAGTAAAAAATACAAGGCAATTATAAAAGGAGTATGAAATGGAGGGTCATGACAGTTTCCTTTCCTTTTTGTTATACAGAGACAAATCTTTCTGGTAAATATAAATTATCCTTACTATGTATATCCAACGTTAAAATCTCGCAATTAGAAGAAGAATTATCTTTAATTTTTACACCATCATAATAAAATATGTCATGCGCGTTTGGATTTTTTCTTTTATAAAGCATCATAAGAGTTTATTTAAATGTCTTATTTAGCACTGACGCTACCAACGATATATTTCATTAGGGTAAATGATAAATGATGCCGAAAATGGAGACGCAAAACAAAATTGTGTCGTGAAAACAGTTGAATTCAACCAAACTCCCCATCTATTCATTTTCGCCGACAGAGACATTGCAATAGGAGAGGAACTCTGATATGATTATTGAGTGCCAACACTTCCATGGAGAAAGGTACATTCTAAAATAAAAGGTCATCACTGATACTTATCAATTATCACATTCTAAATTATCTTTAAATGTCTTTTGAATTATTATTATTTTATAAATATATCCAATCATTAATTTTTAAGATTACAGTCACGTTTATTTATGAGTTAGTCATTTTAAATAAAGATATTAGCCGAAAACACTTTTAAGCCGTTAATTAAAATCTTGCATCATTGAACATCGTCTAGCTCTACGTATGCGGTCTCTCTGATAATGTTTATCTGTTGTTTGCATTAACAGACATATTTGGAACAAAATATGGGTATGTTTCATAGTGATTTTGTAATTACTACACATGCCTAAAAACACAATATGTACATCTTGAAATTGATGCCATTGTTGTACAAGGAATTAATGTCAGTGCGTTGTACTTCATTGTTTCATAAATAAAGAACTTTCTAACACTGACAAGACTATATGCAATACCATATTTATTATTATTGTTTTGAATAGGCAACACAATGACTACTACATCTATGGACAACCAGGAACCAGGACAAAAAATATCGTACACACTGAACAAGTCCATGAGACGGTTTGTGATAGTTCGCTTTGTTGAAGCTACTACGGCGTATTTTCTGCTTAGTTTTGTCTTCAGTGAAATGGGCCTAATTGTGCAAATATATATTGCGTGGTTATGGTAATTGGTAGTTGGGCTAAATAAAGCATGACGTCGATGATCATTATATTACAATTGTATAGCACACGCGAATGTTAAAAGAATAAAATATTGCTTACCAGTTGAAGTGACTTTAAACTAATTGTCTTTCAACAACTTCATTTAAACAAAGGATTTAGGATTTACACCTGCCACTGAAACTCTTGCGCATGTGTATTTACCAGTGTAGTTAAAAAACCTCGACTACATCAAAATCATAAATTTGTTAAGTTTCTCTTATCCCAGAAGTGTAATCACATTAATTTTAATTTTCAGTATAATACTCGTTCTCTGCCTATTACTGTGTATGAACCTCTGAGGCATTAGGAGATTTAACTTGCGTGTTACATATGGATATTGTTTGATATTTTATCTTAAAGACAAAAAAAACAATAGCCTCTACTCAATATCTTGCTTTACGATACATTATGACATGTGGTTTAGAAAAGAAAGTTCATGTTATACCCACCACCACACAATCAATACAGATGGACCACAGTCGTTCCATCTTTTGTCTTCTAACAAATTTGTCAATAAAGAAAGGAACACATTTCATTTAACTATGCATGCATTTTGTCTTATTCGTTTCTGTTAAAATTATGCATTGTGTAATTTTGGAAATTGGATAACATGTTTGTAACAACCCGGTATATGTTATTGCATGCTACGTCGGTGTATTCAGCACTTCTATGCTAAGCTTTATAGGTTAAATATGAATAATCGAAGATATGTAAATTTTGAAACGTTATGTTGGCATTGATCATTTAAATGCAGACTTTAAACATGTTTTACGGATAATGTGTTTTGTCATGTTTTATTATGTCGACAATACGAGCTACTTTTTCAAAGGTCACCAATTAAAGTGAACAGCAACAAAATGAAGCATGTGATGTAAGATAGATAGTTGTATTTGTGTATACATGTCAAGCAATTTACAATTCAATGCAATCAATGCAATAAATAACGTATAGACTGCATTATTCTCATATTAAAAAAACATATGCATTACGTGAATGGTGCCATTTATCACAGATCTATATAAGATTACGACATGGTGTATACACAGGATAACCCGTTAAGCATAGACATGTACACATGAAGAAGCTTATTTTTAACGGGGTCCCTGGATTCAGTCGAACAGATCTGATAAGTGACTATAAATATTTATTTTTTTCAGTTCTTAATATAGAATCGACATGATCCTACACATTATTTCTTCAACAAATTAAGCGAATCTTTCAAAAGTTGACATGATAATACACTGACACAAATAAATAACATAAAAAATAAGGAATTTCATAAAATAAAACAAATCTAAAAGTAAAAATACATGGAATTCTCATCTACCTTCATGTCATTTAATAGATGTTTCTTAACAAGTTTCTTAAAAGTGAATTTCGATTCGATGGACTTTATATTATCGGGTAATGCATTCCAATCCGTAATACCATTGTAGTAAAATGAAAAACTAGTCAAGCCATCGACTTGAGGTACATAAAAATTAAATCGTGATCTATTCCCATACTGATGGACATCTGTACATTTGACAAAATATTCTTTCATATAGCTTGGACATTTATTGTAGAAAATCTTATGGATATGGTTAAGTCGAAGTTGCTTGCATCTTTGCTCAACGTTCAGTTAACCAAGATCTTCAAAAAGTGATGTTCTACAATGGAAATTGTTAATAAAACGAACATTTTATTTTGGACTATTTGTAACTTGTGCTTAAGCTGTTTCGTGAGTCCAAAATACCACGAAGAGGATACATAATCTAAATGACATTAGCTTTTTCTAAGACTTTTAATTAAAAAATCACTTTGTCTATAAAAAAAAACTTTAGTCTAGAGTTAACCTTCTTGACGATATTATTTACAATAAAAGTACCGGACAAATAAGCATCTAGAATAGAACCAAGATATGTTACATACGTCTGAGATTTTATAACATGATCATTACATTGAATATGAAAATTGTCAACCTTGGTAAGTTAACGTTTCGAACCAAAAAGAATACATTCTGTTTTGCCTAAATGGAGGGATAGCTTATTGTCAATTAACCACTTACTACAGGACTCGAGCTATTTGCCTAAAACTTGACTGATGGTTCTTGGATCTTTATGTGAATACACAATTGCACTGTCATCAGCATAGAGTATCAATTTACAGTTGGATGATATACTTGTTTTCATAACATTAACGTAGGTCAAAAACAAGAGAGGACCCAGTATACTCCCTTGGGGAACACCACCCACAACCGATTTAGCGGCATTAACATGTACAGACTGCGTCCTATCAGCTAGGTACGAGCGAAACCACTCCACAGACTCCACTCCCATCGCACGAAGCTTCCGACACAGAATGTCATGATCTACAGTGTCGAATGCCTTCTGTAGATCTAACATAATCATACCAGTAAACAAGCCATTAGAGGTTTGTCTACGTATATGATGAGACAGGTGAATAAGACAGGAGTAAGTGGAGTGGTTCCCCCTGAATCCACTCTGATACTCAAACAACAGACAGTTCTTCACTAAAAAGGATTCCAACTGGTTGTATTCAGCTTTCTCTAAAAGTTTTGAAACAATGGGCAAAATACTAACCGGTCTATAATAAGAAACCTCGGACCTCTTGACTTTCTTGAACAGTGGTTTTACCTTAGCACTTTTTAATTCAGTGGGAACTACATTGTTAACAATAGAGCGATTTAACAAAAATGTAATATGAGTTTTGATATAAGGAGCAGAATCTTTCAAAAATCTGGCCGGAATGTCGTCTTACCCAGTACTCTTAGAACAATGCAATTTGCTTAACTCTTTGTAAACAAAGTCTTCAGAAACTGTATGAAGTTTAAAAGAATTGTGAGCAGGATTTCTGTCTCTGTAAAACAATTTAAAAATGTTAGATGCTGTATTAAATAGATTTGGAGCAGTAGGAAGCTTATCATCTAGTACTGAAGCAACAGTTGTGAAAAAATGGTTAAAATGATTGGCTATTGTTTAAGCTTCAAAACATAGGTTGCCCTCTACATTTAAAACAATAGTAGGTGAGGATTTACTATTATTGATATGACCTCACGATTTTAAATGAGACCACAGACTTTTAGGATTCTGTTTGTTTTCTTCTTATTGATCACAAATATATTCTGCCTTCTCTTTCTTCACAGACCTTTGGACCTTATTTCTATATGAACAAAACAATTGAAAAAAATCATTATTATTAGTTTTCTTAAATTTGTACATAAAATAGTCCCTATTTTTAATTTGTTCTAAAATATCGGAATCCATCCATGGTTCTGTTCTCTGCTTTAAACGAACTTCTTTGGTTGGAGCTACACTATTCAAAACTGTCAAAAATGTGTCTTTAAAAAATAACTAAGATTCTTGTACAGTGTCAGCAGTAAACATACAATTCCAACTACAAGTGTTCAGTTTGTTAATAAAATCTTCTTCAGTATAATTTTTCATACACCGAACAAGAACTGTGTTATGCTTACTTATTTTTTCTTTTGTAGTTTTTCTTGTACAATATACTGGGAAACTTGTCACTAAGATTTATGGGTAAAGTACCATATTGTGAAACTTTATTACTTTGATTACACAAGATATGATCTAAAATTGATGAAGCTGTTTCAATCATTCTAGTAGGATGAGCACTCAGTTGTTTCAGGTTAAAAATGTCTAATAAAAGTTCATATTTTTTAAACAGTGAACACATTTTGTTTTTAAAACAAATATTTAAAACACCTAAAATAAACCATTCAAAATCAGATCGTAAATTCGATAAAATGTTTTCTAAATGTTCCGTAAAATTCTTTTTGATTCGGAGGCCGGTAGCAAGAAAAAATCAGAATAGGTTTCGTTTTAACAAGATGTATCTCAGCCCAACCCGCCTCAATAGTGTCACTGTGTAAATCAGTTCTTTCCGAAAATGCAATACTTTCATTTATAAATAAGCACACTCCTCCTTCATAACGATCTCTGTTCTGTTTCATTGTTTGTGATGGTATCGTCCAACCAAGTCTCAGTGAGTGTAATCATATTTACTTTACATAAACTGGCAAATAGTCTAATTTCTGACATTTTTGGTAAAAGAGATCAACAATTAAAATGGACAAAATGTAACCCTATTTGTTCAAAAACATCAATAGAATTAAAATCACTTGTTATTTTCGTTGAGTTAAAATCACTGGAAGAGTTTGAAGACGATGAATGATGATTATAACTATCACAGTTTAGTGGATCACAGGTTCCTTGACGTTCCTCCGTTGACTCCCTGGGTGATGTTTCTTTAGGAAGAAGATTAAAGGTAAACTTGTTACAAGTAAATTTAAAAGATATGTTTTCACTGGATGCTTTGATAAAGTCTGCGTCTGTGATGACGCCTGTGCATTTTATATGTGTTTTTTGCTTTACACTGAGTGCAACTAACTGCTTTGCTCGAAGCAATTACACCGCCTGAGCATACAGTACAAGGGAACTCTGGTTGTCTTTTTCTTTGAGATGATGCCGTTCCTGTTGAGGGTCCGTGATTGGTCTCTATATCGCCACATTGTAACCGACACAAGATAAATAGACTTTTGGGAGTTGGTCTAAATTGTGTTGTCAAAGTTACGGAACGAACTTCTGGATCGTAGTGATTTCGATCAACGAGGATTGTTTGACGTTTCGTGATTAGAATACCACTAATGGAAAGATGCTCAATAGTTTGTCGACGATCTATTATATATAACGTCGGATTCAATTTCAAGTCAATATAATCGCTCTGTATTTGGCTACCGTTATTTAAAATGTGGATTATTACGATAAACTCTGTGATGACCGCGATCACTGAATTTAGAAATGCCATTCCGTCGGGTATCTATCATTTGTGGATCAAGTGCTATTAATATGCACTGTTTTGGAAAATGTGCTGCCCCTTATTTAGAATTGGAATAGCTGCGAGCTTCCGTAGATTTAAAATTTGATAGTGGTCACCCATGCATGTATTCCTCGTGAAGTATAAATCAAAAGTATATGCAGGCCACTGGACTGTATAACTGGTATATACATGAGTTAGTAAACAGAACATGCGATACAATCTCTTATTGTAATGTTTGTTATCACTGTTATTTGTTTGAACGATGGTGATGTTGGTTTTGTATGCCTCTGTTGATGATTCGTCACGTTCACGAGATTGTAAGGATTGTAAGGATTCATCAGGAGCTAGTGTTGACTGTCTTCTTTTGAAATCTTTGAATGTTTGGTATGAATCGGACAACTACCGACTTATCTGACGATGCATTGCCTTCGTCCGGAATATAGTTTTTGTCACTGTTACTATCCTGCAAAATGCAATTTGTTTCCTGTGTGTGAGAAGGTGACGAATCATCAACAGAGGCATACAAAACCAACATCACGATCGTTCAAACAAATAACAGTGATTACAAACATTACAATAAGAGATTGTATTGCATGTTCTGCGAACAGCCACAAACAAAACTGAAAACATTTGCTTTCGTAGCATCAAAATGAACTAGATGTAAACGATCTACTTAATACGGAAAATTCAGCAGAAAACAATAAGCTGTATGAAAAAAAAATAAGAAACGTTGTGTACCATCTCTATAATGTTAAAGTATTGCGAGATGGCCAAGGACAGCTGTTTGTAGCATACAGACAACGTTAAAATCAAAGCGTTGCTGCAGACGAGTATGGACTTTGTCCTTACCGTTACGGTTATTACCCGAAGAAAATAATGTGGTGGCAGAATAAAAATTGAAAATTTGCAAATGCAGCGGGAACAAGGAAACGACTAGCTTTAGAGAGTAGCCTTCTACTACCTAAATCGAAAGAATAAAATCATTTAACGTTTACAGTATGATGTTGCCACGTGTGTTTTGTGTGTTTTCTTGGTCTATATACTCTATTCAAAAACGATATATGTGTTTATATTGTTTTTTAGTGTTTTATTAATACGGTACGGCAAAACGTTATTTGTTCATAATAAACAGCCGAACAAATTAGGGTTGGTTGTTCGGCCAAAGCGTGTTTCGTTGTTCTTTCTATTACGAGTTTCTACGAGTTACTCACTTACACAAGTATGTTATCTTTAGTTTTTTGAATATGAATGAAAATAGAAAACCTGATCGCAAACTCAATCTAGACGGCTAAAAGTGTAGGGTGGGCATACAAAAAAGTTGGCCGGATAAATAGAAACTAACATTTTGTTGAAGGTTTGCAAACGAACGTTTTCAGATGTAATGAGATAACTTAAAGTAACAGAATAAACTATTGCTACAGTGTCGAAGAGAATGACTTTGTGAAGAAATACACATTAACATTTTGTAAATTTGATTTGATAAGAGATGTCTGACTTGCAATTGAGAACTAAATAGTTATTTTAAAAGTAGAAAACAATATATAAATAATTGTGTAAATACCACACTAGTGATGATTAAAAAGTTTTAAAATAGGAAAATAATTTCCGACACTGATTTGTTTGTGCATTTTTGTGCGGGTAGTAATTCACATGAACTATAAATTCATTTATTTGCCTTGTGTGTATAACCTGTTTTTTTATACGTTTTTTCAAAACAAAATATCTTGATCTACAAAAACCCGATAGGGGTGATGCATTTTTTCCTATTTTTTTAATTGAAGTTTATAATTCAACTTTGTCTCCTATATGGTTAAATATCAATGTACATACACATTTCCCAGACTCAGATATTGTTTAAAAAATGTGTCTCGTTAGCGACTGACCTCTTTTATGCATTTTTACATATATGCTATTTACGTTTTGCTTTTTCAAATACTCTGCGTATACACACATTTTAACTATCAGTGGATTACCTAGAACAAAATATACATTAAAACATATAATAATATGTGAGATGTGAATGCATGCACAAAGCTAAATATTAAGCATGTTTATAAACTTTGTGATATGATGCTTTAATGTCTGTTATTTTAAGTGAATGATCAGTATGTGAACGATGTTTTCTGCCATCTGGATGCCAATTAAGTGTTTTTTTCATGTATACACAATTAATCAAGTTCATTTTGATGCGGTGTGTTCACAATTGCTGCACACTGGTATAATTTCCCTGTTACATATTATTCAAAAGTTGGTAGCAACAAGGGTCTAACAATTTGTTCGCATGTGCATTCCCAGTAAGTATATAAAATATCATTATATTGATATAAACTAATAATATACTACCTGTGTGATAAGCGTTTGCTTTGATACATATTTTGTTATTATTGTAATTATATAGTGCTTATGCTGTCAAAAGTCGGCGTTGCTTATAAGTGTATAACAACATTAATTATAATTGCTAAATTGTTTTCAACAAATATTTTATGCTGACATATCAGCATGAACTTTTAGTCCTTAAAATAAAAAAATCTATTATATTGTATGCATAAATTATGTACATTAGGTGGTTGACATAAAGGTTAGAAAAAAGTGCATTCAAATTTTTTAAAACATTGTTTGGTTTGCAAGGAAAAAACAAAGCGATTGTTAGTGACTTTTTTCCTTAAAATGTTTTTTTTTTATATCGACAGGTAGAATTAAATGTGAGGTCATTATTACGGTTAACCCGTTTTTGGCATTCTCTACTCAAACAAGTGCATACATACTGTATTTTTGAAAACAGCACATGTGTTATGGTATCTTAGTTGTAGAATTTTAATGCATATATAATAACAATAAATACTGATCATTATTCAGATAAACTTCCCTAACTTAAGTCACTGGCACATTAAAATGCTTGTTTTCAATTGTTATCACGTCGTTTTGCTAGTGCACTTACATATTAAAATTCTCGTTTGGAAACGTTTATGATTGTATAAATTACAGATTTTTTTAAAGCGCAATAAGAGTATTAAAGACAATTTCAGTGAAGTGGAAGTTGCTCTGCAAGTGATTTTTCTGATGCTTACCCCATTCAGTGTATAAAGAACATGAGTTATTTTATGATGCCAGAGTAAGGACAAAGTAACTGTAGTACCTCATAGTAGGTGCAAATTGTGAAAGATTTTTTTCGGATGGAATAAAGGAATTAAAAAAAAAATAATAGCCGCCTCCACCTCTCCTTCATTCGGTTTGAAAAACAACCTGACCTGATAAAACTTAACATTATTTTTTTTTATTTTATGAACGTATTTTAGTCCTTTGTTGATTAATTGCACCATGATTGTTATAGTCTAATGCAGCAAATGCATGCTTGTAGTGAGCTTAAATAGCTAATAAATTCATAAATTAATTGTTTGATTTTTGGTATGTAATTTATTCTTATTTTAATGTGAAAATTTGTGTGTCAATAAAAAAAGCCATGTTTTAACTCATATACGGATATATTATATGAATATGTAATTAAAATCGTTTTCATATATTTTGTTAATTTTAACACAACTACCCATGTTGGTGAACGCATGTTCCCCGTTTGCAGTTTTTAAAGCTCCACATTGGTTGCGCGCTTAAGTTCCTCTCTTGGTTAACACAATTCCCCTGCTGGCAAACATTGAAGTTCCACAGATGGTACGCACATAGTGCCACTGTTGGTATACAACGTTCCTCAGTTGGCAAACATTGCAGTTCCACAGTTGGTACGAACAGAATCCCCGGTTTGCATGTAAACTTTCGTTGATTTATCACCCTATGTATCATTATGTTTATGTCGAATTCGTGTTTTGGGTTCGAAACTTAACTGTTCTTTATCGCTTTCAGCTTTCTAAAGTATCTGGAAATGATGGTCCCCGGTTGGTAGGTTTAGAACACATTTCCCCGGTCGGAAGGTTTTACAAGTATGTGTGTGTGTGTGTGTGTGTGTGTGTGTGTGTGTGTGTGTGTGTGTGTGTGTNTTTGTTTTTCTCTAAAAAAAAACTAATTACATACATATTCGTAAACAGTAAAAATAACACCATGAAAAACAACAACACTATGATCAAAATCATTATCACCACTTAAAACGATAACATCGAGGATAATCTCAAATACATTCTTTTGAAATTTTGATCTTTGACAATTTGATTAAAGTTCTCCACGCCAGGACTGTGTGTATCAATATATTATGCACCACTGAACAATATAAGTGTGTCTTCATGCAACTACATCCAAGATGATATTGTTTTGCCACATGTTAGTAGTTACTTTAAAAATAAAGTTAATCAAAGAAACCAACAAAACGTAGTTAAATTTATGCAAATGTATATAACAACACTATAATTATGTATCTATAATTGATTTATATAACGTGTATTTGTCACAATGTTATCCAATAATCGGTTAATCTAATGAAGCTAAAAAGGCGAAAAACACATTAGATTAGCCTTTTTTTATACAAATAGCATATCAGAAGTTTGTGTCGATTTGCTATCTTAGCATTAACCTGTTTACATTTTTTACAACTTGGTTTAAATCTATATTAGATCTATAGTAAATGCATACTAATTGACAAGTAAGACAAGTGTCCTGTAGCATACATATCCGATAATCAGCTAAACTAATGGAGCGAAAAAGCGAACAAATCGATTAGATTAGCTTTCGGACCACTTGCTACATATAACGAAAATGCATGCATGTAGTTTATCATTCTTATTGTTTATCATTCTTATTGTACATTCATATAAAACTGGTCTACTTAAACAATTTATTACATATCTAACAAATAATATCTTTCAGCCTCTTTATTATCTTTTGTATCATTAAAAAACTTCTTTTTTATATAGGTTGAAAAAAACCTAGCGTTTGCCAAGATACAAATAATTCGTAAGGTTGTACATAAATATCAAAAAAAAGTATTTAAAATTCACACAAATGCATATAACTGTGTATGTAATATGTAGTTATGTATTTATAATTGATTTACCGATTGCTTTTGTGCATTGATAAAAACACGTTTTTATATATAAGCTGAAAAAAACGTAGTGTTTGGCAATATACAAATAATCCATTAAGTATTGTTTTCTTGTTTCAAGAGAGTGTATTGGGTTGTCTTAAAAAGTGTACCAATTATGATTCAACATATCCCTTTAACAGAAATCGCCAATGCATGGTTTCAAGCATCATTTCCTCGTGAAAAACGCTTACGCGTGTACTGTTCGATGTAAGATAGAGTGGACACATATTATGGATTGTTAAACTGTTTGAGTATGGTGTTCCATTCTTGCCCTGTCCATTTGCTGTACTCGTCAAATCGTACTTGGGTAATTGTACCACTGGCCGGTTTCACGAATAATTTCCCTTCCCAGGACCAAGCTGTTTCTTTTCGTTCTTTGTTCAGTTTACGTTTTATTGCCATCAAACTGCGGACTGCACAGGCTAATCTGGGATGACAATTTACGTACAAGCATTTTGTCCAGTTTTCTCCGAACATGACACAATTGAGCGGTCCCTAAGCTTTAATACGATGGATTTTGTTTTCGGTTCATAAGCAACGTGTGAGTTATTATCGACTTGATGCTTTTGCAGGCCCCCTATGTTTGTTTCAAGCACTCTGGAGATTGTGCGACAGTTCCTCTGTAAGCTTGGCCACCAACACTGTTAGGACGTTGCTGTCGGAACGTTGGTGAACCTAAACAGTCTTTAATTTACAACCCGTGAGGTATTCGTACACGGAGAACCATTACCCAGGGAAATGTAGCTGTTGATATATTCATGATGTAAAACATACAAAACTGCAGACAGTTTGATTCCCTTTTAAACAAAATTAAAGCATTTTTTAATTAAGCGCTTCTGAAAAATAAGTTATCCTTGAAAACGCAATATTTATTAGGCATTGTTTTGTTGTATTTCACTGTTTGTTCGTGATAAAACATTTAAAAGGATAAGTATGCTTTTCTTTGCGTTAATATGAGTAAATTGGTTAACACGCGTTTGCGAAAAAAAATGTACTCCTTGAATTACGGTTCTTCCTGCGATCCATTAAGGTTCATTTTTATTTATTTTATTTATGTTTTGTGATTATGTATGGGCCAGGTATGAGGTTTGTAATCGTTTTTGAATTAAAATAAGCTTTGCATTGATATTGATTTACTTTATTTTCAAAGGGCGACACACGATATGTCGCGCGATACTCAAAGCGACACACGATATTTTGCGCGACACACGAAGTGACACACGAAATTGTGCGCGATACGCGAAGCGACACGCGATATAGACCACGATATATCGCCTTTTGGACTACCTACACATGGGTGATAGTTCGTGGTACATTCTCGCGGGTCGCTTCGTTTATTGCGCAAAATATCCGCGCAAAAAAATATCGTGTGTCGCTTTGAGTATCGCGAAAAATATCGTGTGTCGCTTCGTGTGTCTCGCAAAATATCGTGTATCGCTTCGTGTGTCGAGTGTCGCCCTTGATGAAAGAAGGGCGAGTTACCCTATCCGGATTCCGTATAATTCTGCGTTGCACTACGTTTTACTCGAATTATTATACATAACATTTTACTGGTAATACGACACAGTATTATAGTATATAATCATCATCACACACACAAAAGTATAAACAAAATTACATAACCAACACATCATGTTCCTGTACTAGCAGATAAAAAAGAATAACAGGTAAGCAAAAAAGATTCGAAGCATATGTATGTTAAATATGTTCAACGCAGATATAATTATATAATAAAATAGTATTGCCGAACAACTTTAATATAAGCACTGAAAGTTTACGTGACTAAAATATTAACTATATACACTAATTCAAACATGATTTAAGATTACCAACGGGATATTTGTTCACAGCATGAATACAAATTGAGTTGCTCATTATTCAAATAATAATAACACTTATAATTAAACAATAATAATTATAACAATAATAATAACAATAAAACTAGTATCATGAGATTTCCTCTTGTTTTGAAACTTGCGTCGAATGGTAAATGACGTGACTTCATGTAGAACAGCTTGTTATGTCATTTATTATTTATTGAAGTTATACTATTTGACGTCATTTAACGTTGCACTTGATGTCATATTTTATCAGATGTGTCGTCATTAAGTATGATCAGTGAAGTGAATATTATGGCTGGATTCGTCATAAACACAGTTCCTTTTTCGGACAGTCTAGCAGAACGTGTACTTCAAGAACTGAAACACGGCCAGAGTGAGGGATTTACGTAATCTATATATGTTATATTTTATTATTTTATAGATTACATGATATATTCAATTACTTTGTGTATTATAGTGAAATGTACTTGAATGTATTTATTGTTTTCATGTTTATCGTTATTATTTTTACAGACCGACTTATTGATTAATTCAGACGAAGAATGTTATATTATTTATTGTAAAAGTTATCATTCCTTAAATATGCAACGTTCGCTGTTTGACAGGGTGCAATGATGCTTTTAGAAAACAAGAGAACCGAAGACGGGCCACCTAAGACTCAAAGGAACGTAACTGTTCTGAGTTGGTAATGTTTCACTATAGACATATAAGGGAAACTGCCAACACACACCCCAGGCAGCTCTTTTCCATGTTTAAACTCAGTCTAGATATCACTAGAACAAAAAATCTGAGCAATTTTTATTATCATCTAACATGTGACTTCTTAATTGGTCATTAGGTGTCACTATAGACTTATAAGGAAAACTGCCCAGTTCCCTGGCGGCCATTTTTCAACGGACTTTAAAAAAAAACCACCATCTACATTAACCTGGATAATATAATAACAAATGTTCTGAGCAAGTTTCACGATGATTTGGGCAAAATAATGTGACTTCTAGAGTGTTAGCAACATATCAGTAGCCAATAAAGAAAAACTTCCCCGCCACCGGAGGCCATGTCAACGGACTGAAACCATTTTTTTATAAAGCCGAGGTACCATTTAAACAAATCTTCTGAACAAGTTCCATTATGAATTGGCGAAACATTATACTTGTAGAATACTCAGAATGTTTCACTATTGCCATTTAAAGACACTGCCCCGCCACATGGCGTCCATGTTTTTCAACGGATCGGAACACTTTTCAAACTCGGTCATTAAAGCAAATGTTCTGAGCCACTTTCATGAATATTGGGCAAATAGATATGACTTCTAGAATTGTCACAACGTTTTATTTACGCCATAAGAAAAACTGCCCCGCCGCCTAGCGACGATGTTTTTAAACAGACGCAAACCATTTTTGAAGTCGAAAGAGAAATAATTTAAACACATTTTAACTTGACCTTTTGACATAATGTTTGACCCAAAGTGACCTAGTGTCGAACTGAAATATCATTGGGGCAAATGTTCTGACCAAGTTTCATGAAGATTGAACAATAAGTGTAGCCTCTAACGTGCTCATTATGTAACTGATGACCATGCATGATGCACACAGAACGACGGACAAAAGACTTGATCACAAAAACCAAACATGAGCACATAGTGCTCATATGAGCTAAATTATGGAGAACAATCGTCAGTAAAATAAATTAGCATTGCCAGCTTTCCTCATTTCTGGTGAAATGAGCATCATCTGTTTGACAGCCAGATTTCAACTGTTTTTATTTAAATATGTCTGATAAAACAAATAAGTGCTAACATTTATTCTATAATCTTATATATGTGTCGAGCACATCTCTAAAAATTGATTGATTAAATGAATAAGACATATATATAT